>BGPR01053684.1:0-10355 GCA_013235015.1 Araneus ventricosus | reverse complement strand
TCAGACTCCTTGAAAAGGAACAGCTGAGTTACGGTTTTAGCTAAGGAAACAAAAACTCAGACAAATGTGGGTCAGACGCTTTGACGTCAGTCATTAAAAAGAAAATATTAAAATGATAAAGCGTAAACCCACCATTGTGAAAACCGTTGATCCAAAAAAAAAAATACTCATCGTGACCTGTCCCCCCCAGCTCTTTTTCCAGTTATTTCCAAAGAAATGATCAGACTGGTACGGAACCCAATCGACTGAAGCGTGGACTTTGACCAGAGGTAAAAAAAAATGTTTCTGCTCGTGGATCGTCCGGTTTGTTTTTCTGTAAAGCTTATTCTCAAAAGAAATATTTCCCATTGAAAGTGAACCCACTGACTGTAGAAATTAACCATTAACCATTGCGAAGTAAAAAAAAAAGAAAAATGTTTAGCCGTGGTTTGTCCCGTTTCGAGTTTTTCTGCAGTTATTTGAAAAGAAATATTTCCTAGTCTGGCAAGTGGCTGACTGATCAGGTGGAACTACGTATGAAGAAAATTCTTCGCCGGTTTTATTTGCAGTTTTTTTTCTAAAAGCAGTCATTTCCGAGGCTGGCAAGTGGAACCCACCACCACAATGGAATTGGATGAACTTGGCGAAGCAAAAAAATACCGTCTGGATTCCACTGAAGATTCTGTGTATGTTCTACGAGACGTACCAGCCTGAGGCCGGCAAGTGCGGAACCCATTGACTTTGAAAAAAGGAACACAGTTGAGCATGGCACAAACAAATCCCAATGTATTGACGCTTTAATCGTCAGTTATTTCAAAAGAAATATTCTTAGAGTGGACCCACTGATCAGGAATCAACTGGTTGACCACAGTGATGCAAAATCGCGCTTCTCGCCGTGAATCAAACCGCTGATTTTTCCGAAGCTATTTCAAAGTCCTTAGTAAGTGCGGGAACCCACTGTCTGTGAAAAGGAAATGTTGAGCATATGGCGAAAAAAAATACTTGGTGTATTGTCTGATTCATCTCTGAAGAATCAGTTTATCTTCTGTTTAATTTAAACGAAATATTTCAGTTCATGTCAAATGCGGAACCCACTGACAAACCAATGGATCTGATGGTTGAACATGATTTAGCAAAATCCGCCGTTTTGGGTTCAAGTTTTGTTTCCGTTATTAAAAGTTAAGTTTCTCTTGTAGCAAAAGCTGAACCCAATTTTGAATGTTCAAAAGGATCTGATGAACATGTCGGAAAGCAAAAAAAAAAAATCCGTCGAGGGTGCCTGACGCAGTTTGAAGATTCTTGATCTCTTCTGTTTAATTCAAAACGAAATATTTCAGGCTGGAAAGTGAAACCCACCACCAGAAAGAACTGCTGAGCATGAGAACCAAAAAAAAAAAAATCCTTCGCCTGTGTTTAGTTCGATCTGACTTGGAAGATCTGCTTCATTCCTCTCTGCTATTTCCACAGTCATTTCAGAATTGGCAAAGTAAGTGTAACCCACTGAACAAAACTAAATGAACCACATCCTCATAAAATACCATCGTGGAATCGTCCATAAGTTTCGCTGCTATCTCACCGAAATATTTACCGAAGCTGAGCAAAAGCGGAACACACTGATTTGTAAAGGGAACTGTTGACCATGAGGGAAGAAAAAAAAATCCTTCCCGTGGGTTACTGTCCGCTTTACTTTTCTTCAGTTTATCGATAGAAATTTTCTCCCCAGGCCGGCAAGGAGGAACGACCGTCTCTGTGAAAAAGGAGTTCCGATGAGCATAACGAGCAAAATTTTGGTATTGTCCGATTCAGATTCTGAAGATCTGTTTACTAAGCTGACTGGTAAACCCAGGGCCTCAACTAAGGGGCGGAAATCACATCAGGAAACCAGTAACTATTGAGTTAAGCAAAAAAAACAAAACTCTTAGTCGTATTCTGATCGCTCTCTTTGTTCACAGGCCATATCAAACGAAACATTCCTCAGGGTCAAGGGGCAAGTGGAACCCACCCCGAATTGTGCTTGAACTGGTTGGGACCATGGGGAAGCAAAATGTAGCCATGTCGTGGACGTCCATGAGCCTAGTTATTTCAATAGAAATATCCGGCTGTTGAACCCATCAGACTCCAGAAAAAGGCAAGAACCGTTACATGTATGAACCAAAAAAAAAATCCTTCTCGTCTTTGTGTTAACTGGATCTGGACTTGAAGATCTGTTTATCTTCAGTTATTAGAAGAAGACAAGTGGCAACCACCGAAGGAATGTGTTCAAATGACCAACTGTTGACCTTCATAAAGCAAAAAAAAATACTCATCGTGAATTGTCCGCTAAGCCACATTTTCAACAGAAATACTTACCAGGCTTATAAAGCGGAACACAACTGATTGTGAAAAGGAACTGTTGAATCATGAAGAAGAAAAAAAAAATCCTCGTATTGTCCGCTTATTTCTTCTTCAGTTATTTCGATAGAAATTTTTCCCCAGGGTCATAAGTGAGGACCCACTGTTCAGAAAAAAAGGAAATGATGAGCACACGAAGCAAAAAAAAGATACTTTGTATTGTCCGATTCAGATTCCCTGAAGATCTGTTTATCTTCTGCTTAATTGAAACGAAGTCTGGCAAGTGCGGAACATTGACGAAAACTAAAAGTAATCATTGAGTGGCAAAGAAAACAAAAACTCTACGTGGTTTTGACGCTTCTTTTGTCTACAGTTATATCGAAACATTCCTCAGGCTGCGTGGAACCCACCGAATAAAAGGAACGAACTGACCATGGGGAAGCAAAAAAAAAAAAAATGCTTCGCCTATGGTCCCAGTTTTGAGCCTTCCTGCAGTTGACCACTAGACGCCCAGGTCATGCGTAACCCGACCGACTGTAGGGATGTGGAGATCTTTTGACCATAGATGCAAAAAAAAATGCTCGTCGTGGATTTGGTCCGTTTTGTATTTCTGCAGTTATTTGAAAAGAAATATTTCCCAAGGGGCGCGGCTCCTTTGATTCGTGAGAAAGAACTGATCATGAAACAAAACGTTTTAGCAGTGGTCGCTCATTTTGTTTTCCGGCAGTTATTCAAAGAAATACTCCAGGCGCCGAACCTGAACAAACCAAAGGATCCGATTTAAATCAAGTCGGAGCCAAAAAATCCCGTCGAACGTTTCTGAAATATTCTTTGATCTCTTAATCTAAACGAAATATTACTTCCTTTGAAAGTGCGGAACCTGTCGATCTCTGAAAAGGAACTGTTGAGCATGTATGAAATAAAAAAAAAATCCTTCCGCTCCAGGGCGAGTCAGATTCGATTCCGTTGAAGATTCGTTTATCTTCAGTTATTTCAGCATCATTTCAAGGGCAAGTGGCACCCACTGAATCGTTAAAATGAACCGTTGATCCTCCATAAAGCCAAAAAAAATCGCTTCATCGTGACCATCCCAAGTTTTTCCGTCGTTATTTCATAAATATTTATCAGGGCTTACAAAAGGAACACACCGATTATGAAAGTGGAACTGCTTGACCACAGTGAAAGAAAAAATCCTTCCCGTATTGTCCGCTTTGCTTTTTCTTCAATATTCTTTCGATAGAAATTTTTCTCCGCCGGCAAGCGGACCACTGATCAGAAAAGGAACTGTTGAGGATCGACGCAACCGCCGGTTTGTTTTGTTTTTCCGGCGAAACATAAAAGAATATTTCCGATCCATGTCGACCCACCGACTGCGTTGAACTGTTGAGCATGGCGAAGCAAAATACTGTAGTGTATTGTCCGATTCAGATTCTGAAGAATCGTTTATCTTCTGTTTAATTTAAACGAAATATTTCTCAGTCTGTCAAATGCGGAACCCACTGAATGTTCAAAGGAACTGTTGACCTTCATAATGCAAAAAAAAAAATACTTCATCGTGAATTGTCCGCTAAGTTTTTCTGCCGTTATTTCAACAGAAATATTTCCCAGGCTGGCAAAAGCGGAACACACTGATTGTGAAAAGGAACTGTTGACCATGAGGAAGAAATAAATCCTTCCCGTGGGTTGTCCGCTTTGTTTTTCTGCAGTTATTTGAAAAGAAATATTTCCCAGTATGGCAAAAGCGGAACCCAGTTGAATGTTCAAATGATCTGATGAACATGTCGAAGCAAAAAAAAAATCCTTCCCCATGTGTTGTCCGATTCAGATTCTGAAGATTCGTTTATCTTCTGTTTAATTGAAACGAAATATTTCTCAGTCTGGCAAGTGCGGAACCCATTGATTGTTCATAGTAACTATTGAGCATGGCGAAGCAAAAACAAAATCCTTAGGCGTGGTTTGACGCTTCGTTTGTCTACAGTTATATAAAAAGAAACATTCCTCAGGCTGGCAAGTGCGGAATCCACTGAATGTTCAAAGGAAATGTTGACCATGGCGAAGCAAAAAAAAAATGCTTCGCCGTGGTTTGTCCGCTTTGTTTTTCTGCAGTTATTTCAACAGAAATATTTCCCAGGCTGGCAAGTGCGGAACCCACTGAATGTTCAAAGGATCTGATAAACATGGCGAAGCAAAAAATATAATGCTTCGTCGTGGGTTGTTCTATTCAGATTCTGAAGATTCGTGTATGTTCTGTTAATTCAGACGAAATGTTTCCGAGGCTGGCAAGTGCGGAATCTTTTGACTTTGAAAAGGAACTGTGGAGCATGGCGAAGGAAAAACAAAATCCTTAGCCGTGGGTTGACGCTTCTTTTATCGTCAGTTATTTCAACAGAAATATTTCACAGTCTGGGAAAAGCGGAACCCACTGACTGTGAAAAGGAACTGTTGACCATTGCGAAGCAAAAAAAAAAATCCTTCGCCGTGGTTTGTCCTCTTTGTTTTTCTGCCGTTATTTGAAATGAAATATTTCCCAGGCTGGGAAGTGCGGAATCCACTTGAATGTTCAAAGGATCTGATGAACATGTCGAAGCAAAAAAAAAAAAAATTCTTCGCCACTTGTGTTGCAGATTCAGGATCTGAAAAATCGGTTTATTTTTTGTTTAATTCAAACGAAACATTTCTCTGTCTCGCAAGTGCGGATCCCACTGAATGTTCAAAGGAACTGTTGAACATGGCGAAGCAAAAAAAAATAATAATAGAAAAAAGTAATCACCGTGCGTTGTCCGCTTCTGCTCCCTTCAGTGTTTACATAAGAAATATTTCTCAGTCTGGGAAGTGTGGAATCCACTGTCTTGCTAAAGGAATTGCTTTATATAGTCGAGGGAAAAATAAGAATCTTTCGGCATGCCTTTCTCGCTTCTAATACCTGCATTTATTCGAAACGAAGCCTTTCTCGGGCTAACAGTTACGGAAAACACTGACTGTCCAAAGGAGCTGTGGGACATGGCAGATGAAAAGAAAGAAAGGAAGAAAAAAAAAACAAATTTTGCCATGTGCTGGTATATTTTAGTTTTTTAAACGAAATATTTTTGGATCTGGCAACTCTGGAATCGTTGGACTGTCTAAAAGAGCAGATGAAAACGCCGAACAAAAAAATACCTTTGCCATGCGTCGTCGGTTTCTACTACCTTCAGTTATTTGAAACGAAGTATTTCTCAGGCTGGTAAATGTGGAAACCAGTAGCTCACGAAAGGACCTGCTGAACATAGCAAAGCAAAGAGAAAAAAATCCTTCGCCGTGCTTTGTCCGCTCTGCTACCTTTAGGTTCTTAATATGAAATATTTCTCAGGCCGGCAAATGTGGAATCCACTGATTAACACCTATCCCTATTAGCTACTATCTCTAGTAATTTTACGATATCTCCATGATGTTACAATTTTCTGAATGTCACTCAAAATCGGAAAGATATCGTATGGATATATTAGGGCATCTTCCGTTTATAGGGATGTCGAAGCAGCAAAAAAAATTAACTCCGCCATGCGCTGTCTTGTGTTGGTACCTTTTAGTTATTTTAAAGAAAAATACTTTTGAATCTGGCAAGTGTGGAATCGACAGGCTGTCTAAAGAAGCTGCTGAATATAGACAAGATTTAAATCCCGCCCAAGCTGAAGCCACACGGGAAGCAGATCTGCTGCTATGAAGCAGGCCATCAAGCAAAAAGGCCCCATAGGAAATTACAGATATTCAAAAGCACAAAAACCGAGGACAAACAGTTGACTCTTTCATACCGAGGTCCTTGGGGTGTCAAACAGAAAAGTGTCGCAAACAGTAAAACAAATTATTTACTCTGACTCACCCAATGGCCAAAGGGTCATCAACCCCACAGACTTCATCAAGAAGAGAATTAGACAAATCAAGTCAAAAGAATAATTTATGGATGTAAAAAAAAAGCTGCTGAATATGGCGAAGCAAAAAAATCTTCACCGTGCATTCTCCTCTTCTACAATCTTCAGTCATTACAAAAGAAATATTTCTTAAGTTGACAAGTTCGGAATCCACTTACTATCCAAAGGAGCAGCTGAAAATGGGGAAGCAAGGAAAAAAATCTACCTTTGCTGTGTGTTGTCCTCTTGTTCTACCTTCAGTTATTTGGAACGAACTGTTTCTCAGGCTTGAGAATTTGGTATAAACAAACTACCTTCAGTTATTTTAAAGAAACAATATCTCTGGGTGGAAATTGCGTTATCGACAGGCTGTCAGAAGTAACTTTTGAATTTAAAGAAGAAAAATCTTTCGCCACGTTTTGTCCTCTTCTACCATCGGTTATTTCAAGCCAGCTATTTATCTTGCTGGCAAATGGGGAGACAACAGAGTTTAGAAAGGAAGTCTTTACGATGGTAAAAAGAAAAAAAAAGAAGCCGGCTAGACTCCTGCTTTCTATAGTGTTTCAAACCAACCATTTTCTAATAGTGGCAACTGCGGAATCAGCAGACTGTCAAAACTAACACTTGTCCATGGCAAATAAAAAAAAGCATTTTCTGCTATCTGTAGCTCTTTCACACGAAGTATTTCTCTGTCTTTTCAATTCGAAATTTACAGACTCTCAAAACCCACTCTTGAGCTTCGTGGCAATGTGTTTTCTTAGCATTGAGCTATAACATGGCTTAAGGCTCTTCTGTTTATCCAAGGACCTTAGCACTGAAACTTCCGTAGAAACTGAAAAAAAAAATCCGCTTCTTCTTGCAACTATTGCAAGCTATTTGTTTCTCTGAATGTGTCTTATCTTCATGCCTAAGCAGATCGATGCATAGTTTTCTTCAACAAAGAAAAAAACGGGGCTCCTATCGATTTTTTTAAAAAAATTTGTAAACTTTTCGAGTCGAGTGAGCAGACTGCAGGTAGATCCTCTGTAGCATACTGAAGTATAAAGAAATACCAAACCCTGGGACCTTCCTAATTCTGTATATCCTGGGGATTGTGGATTTCATATAATTTAAGAAACCAGATGGGAAAAATGCCTTGACTTATACATAGAAGTAAACACATACAAACAAAATTGCACATAGTTCTTTCATATTTAATTCGATCAAAATATTAATTCTCTTTCGATTATGATTCTGCAACTTTCAACAACAGCAGGATATTTTTGAAAAAAGAGTACATAGTGTTTTAGAACTTATATTTCATTGAAATCGAATAATTTAGATTGGTTTAGTGATTATTATAGAATAAAATAACCTTTCAATAGGCAATTAATTTAGCTCCAAAATCTTTCCTGAAGAAATTAAAAGTCTAAGAAGCAAATACTTTTAAAAGAAACTTCGTAATGTTGGTTATCGTTATAAAATATCTCATTGTTACAAATGACTGTTATATGCATACCAGCTGAGCCTGGCGTTGCGCGGTCTACCTCGAATAATGCGTCTTTCTCTGGCGGAGAGGAGAAATTAGGTCACGTGACACGTGTCCAACATTCTCTCCTATATAAATAAAGGGAAAAGAGCGGTTCAAACATTCTATCCACGAAAATGCGTCGAATTCGACTTATTTTTTAAAAAATCGCAAAAATACAAAAAATTTTTTATTTTGTAATATATACATATATAATATACAGTGTTCTGGCGAAATGAATAGTCTATCCGATTCTGGACTTATTTTTTGTCTCACCTAAGTACGGAGGAAATGAAATAAGCCGCCGTTGCTCGGGAGTTCATATTTTTTAATATGCCCACTTCCAGTTTATTTTTCTACAAATATATTACCTTTTTTCCTAGAAATATTTCCTTTGGATCCTTTATTTTTGAATTAAAACTTTCAAATCAAGCCTCATTATTACCTTAAAACTGTATATGAATGAAAACACAAGAGGATTGGAGGAAGAAATTTTATTTAACTTTTAAACAATAAAGCGTATAATAATTAATACAGCTTTAAAAATGATATATTCATTAATCTTGACGTTTTTATTTAACATCTTTTTAACTAATTGTAATTTCGGAATTTAAATGGTCAAAATGGCTTCCTTGGATTATTCCCCATCTTTTGGTACTTTCAGCGGTTCGTGAGAAGATAGCCGGACATGCATACAGTCGAATTTTAATAGGATTGGACATTCTCGTATAATTAAAAAATACTACTAAGCAAATGTCTTTAGTATCTAACTTTAAATTCTTTCGGAGAGGCAATTAACACTAAATATGACGGTTGAAGTTTTCAGTTTTAGATTTTTTTTGTTATAAATTGTTCCCTTTGAATATAGCTAAAATAATATGTAAATAATAATAGCGATAATTTGAAGCATCATTGCCAGCTGACACACTATTTTTTTGATAGTTTAATTGACGCCATACCGATAATTTTCTAAGCATTTTTGCAACAGTACTATTAGAAAAGAGTATGTGATTTGAAATGTACATCAATAGGTACTCGTAATCATACAATCAATAATCATACTGTATTCTAATCGGAATAAAAATTCAGCATTGGGGGATTGTTATAATATAATAATAAAATGAAATTAGACCCTTGTTACTATGCTAAAATAGTTAAGACTGAATAACTATCATAAAATGTTGTTTAAAAAATTAAATAAGACAGTAATTTTTTACGGTATAAATGCAAAAATTATTTGAACTAGTTTTTTTATTTTATAGATTAGAATGGATAAAATTAGCATTTAAATCTAGTTATTTTAATCCTTTACAGGTAACGACATATTTCGTTTTGAAAATTACTAAATTTATTTCAGAAATGAGTATTAGACATGTAGCTGATATAAATATGTAAAAGGAAAAGATCGGCATTTTTTATTTTCAAGAAATTTATAAATAAATTTCATAATAAAGAATTTCACACTTTTAGGTCTTAAAACTGCAGTATATGAATAAAATTAAAAATTTTACATGTTAGTTAAATATTTGTTCCCATAATTGTTTCAGATGACACGCCTGAATGCAGAAGCTACTTTAGTGCTTTTAGGAGTGGTTTTGAGGAAAATGTATTGCTAGGAAACCTTTGTTAGGCTTCACGAATTCCAAAAGTTGCATAAACTCTATGTCCAGATATCGGTAATGAGAAAGAATCCTGAATGACTATTTCTTAATGAGGAAGTTCACATTAACTTAAATATGCGAAGTGTTCTTTTTTGCATTTGTTACCCCTTTCAATTTCACTACATGTTTCGTTTGAAAATTACTAAATTTATTTCAAAAATGAGGATTAGACATGTAGCTGATCATAAATATGTAAAGGAAATAAGATTTAGCGTTTTTTATTTTAAAGAAATTTGTGGTTTCACAGTGAAACCAATGAACGGTAACGGGCTACTTTCCCTCTAAATAACTTATCATCGAAATGGAATTTAAATTATGTATTTAATTTATAAGTATACGTATTCATGATATTCAACATTCATAAAATTCAATATTACTTTTGAAGATTCAATTTAAAAAAAATATCAATTTCTGCAAGAACTTTCATCATTTTGTTTCTCTTAGAGATCGAAAGCAATTTAGCTCTTGCAAGGCCGATATCTTTGTGAAAACTAACGATATTTAACTGGAATTTTTATATAAGTTTCCCTATATATCTGGCTCTTAAGTTATGAAAGAAAAATATGCCTACGTTTCAAAGCATGCGCAGTAAAAAAAAATGCTCAATGTGTGGTTTAACAGCGAAACTAATGCACCTTAAAGGGTTAACATATTGACGGCCAAAACATTGAGGGGAATATTCTACAAGAATTCAAGAGTCAAATATTAGTTTGGTTCCTTTTATAATTTTAAACTCGTTATAACTAGTGGATAGTATTTTATTGCATTAAATATATAATTATATTAATATTTTAATCATCTATGGAATGTTAATAATCGTAAGAAATTTGTCAAAGAAATATTTGCTTGATTGGCAGTTCGGTTGGTATTGTGGTCAACATGCTAATTTAATATTTGTAATCCTATGAAATCCTGCTTTTTTCTTTCTCTTTAGGTTGAAAAATCCTTGCTTCTAAAGTTAGAATTGTAAAAATTTGGAACCTTGAATTGGTATGG
>BGPR01053683.1:0-10355 GCA_013235015.1 Araneus ventricosus | reverse complement strand
ACAAATAAATACCGCTGTTAGTGTGTATACATGAGGTGAAGCTTCTTTTCTGATAACATTAGTGAAAAATACATTTTAAATTATGTTGTAAAAAAGCAGACTTTTAGAATTTTGAAAAATGTTGATAAAAGGCTATTTTGTTATCTCCTGAGTAAAAGGTAAAAGTAATAATTATTATGGTTTATAATTTTGAATAGTGAATATGAACACGTTTAAAGCCATCGTCATCGCTACATTAAACTGTTTTTTTTAGGCTAAAAGCTTGTGAAATAATAGTTAACGACCCGTAACTAAATTCTGAGGTTTTAAATTACCACACAAATAACTACCAAGCAGGGCCGTGTAACGAGGGGTGGCAAGATTGGCCCCGTGGAATGACGCAGACAGAACGAAGCAAAATGACCATTTAAAAAAAAAATCTAGTTTAAGAATTGATTACAATGATCTGGCTGTGCAAGTAAAAAAGAATTTGAGAATAACTGTAGCTCTACTGAACATTACGGTGGCTGTTGTTTTGGTCCAGTGGTCAAGTTGCCAGCTTATTCGATGTAATTCCTTTACAGAGAGAGAAAGGGCCTACGCCTTTTCTTGGAACATAATAGCAAATAGCTTTTATGTTAAATTGATGCGGCAATTAACACCTTGAGTGTTTTGTTGCCGCAGGGAAAAAAAAAGGGTCCCTACAGAAGATTAATACAGAGGAGAGTTAGAATTTTGTGTTTAAGGGTGGGAGGTCTTATTTTATCTTTGTTTACTATATTGTAGAAGGATAAAGGACCTCGACCAAAGGACGACGAGTGTCTTGGTGTTTCATTAGTGGCAAAATAATACAGAAGAAATGTTGCATTTCTGTTTTACTTTCATCTAAGAGTGATGCATAAAGAAATATTTAGACATTTTCATTCTTTTCTATGAGATAAATTAGTTTTAAAGACATGAGCTCAAATTATTTCTGTATTTTAAAATTGTTTTGTTGTATTAAATACTAGACGCATTTTTTTACATTCAATTGCTGCATCAGCGGGAGTGGTCTCCCCCTAAACTTTCGCGTATACTTCCCAAAAAGGTGTCATTTCCCTTCCTCACGTGAATAAAATTTTGAAGCTACTGTAACCCAAACGCTATAACCATCCACTAAGTTTCCTTCAGCGAGCGCTAATAAACACGAGTATCGCTAAGCGCCCAGCAAGACTAATCAGTAAGGAAAACGCCAGCCGCTCCCGCACCTGGCCACCCGATTGAATGGGTGGACTGACTAACCAGTACGTATGCGCGTGGATCGTTACAAGAGCAAAAAACGAATATGCAATAGAACGTCTTTTTTAAATCGATTGAAACTGAAATTAAAGTACAGATCTATATTTAAGGTTAGCATCCGTCATACAAATTTTTATTTATCTAAGCCAAAGGGTTTAGGAAATATAATTTGACATAAGTGTATGCGATTATACAGACAACAGGCAAAGTCAACCCTTTTGTCGAATGGCCCAAAACGTTATAAGTACGGATCCACATTCCTGATGATAAATTGTATACCAAATTTTACTCATCTAGCTATTCAAGCTTTTGAGTTACAGTGTTCACATGAACGCGGACAGATAGGACCGACTTCCTGTAGACGGATTTTAACCGGAAATTGATAGAGTCAAGATCATACGTCACTCTATCCCGTAGCTTTTAATAGTTTTCGATTTATCGTGTTCACAGATAGACAGACAGACATAATTCCCCAAGATTGTGTTTCCAAAGCATGAGATCAAGTGCTTGAAGAAAGAATTTAAATTATTATTTAGTCTACCTCACACACAACAAAAGCAGCAAACAAACCTGAAATCAAATTTCTATTGCCACACTGTATAAAAAAATATTACTTTAAAGCAGTCAGGTGCGATAGCATTTCAGCAATACAATGAATACCAAAGCGAAAATTTGCTTTGGAATTACTCCTTAAACAAACAATTTATGCAATCACAACCGTAAGAATTGCAAAAAGCGCGTGAATAAATGATTTGTTGAATAATTGAGATGGCTTGAATTTTATTTGAAATAATAAAAATCCTTTGTTGCAATTCACATTTTATAACGTTTTGGAAACATTAATTAAATTGAACAAAATATCGCATGGAAATAAGATTGGTGTCACTGAAGAGCTAATTTTTTTATCTTTTAAGATGCTGTAAAAATGGTATTTTTGCGATAATAGATTCGAAGTTATTCTGGAAAAAACGTTAAATTCTAGTACTTTTAAATAATTCTAAATTCTAATTAAATTTCTTGAAACATCTTTTCTTAATGAGAACTACTCCCAAGAAGCAAACTGCCTGCCAAATTTGAAGTTTTAGTCCCAGTGGTTTGTCAGAGAATTCCGTGATGATAAAGGGAGTAATGGTATTTTGCCTTTATATATAAAGCAGATAATCAAAACACATTTTGTAACAAAAGAGAAACATCAAGAAATATTAAATTAAAGTTTCTTTTGATGTGAATCAGTAAATTATTGTACATTCAATCCACATTGTTGTAAATTAGCATAAAAAAATATTTTATAAAAAAATTGTCAAATTTAAGAAAAATTACACAACTAGACTGTTATTTGGAAATATAAGAAGGTTTAGAAATTATTTTTAAATGATATTATTTCGCTATTATTGTTTACCCCAATTCTTTCTTAAGTTTTAATTAATTAAAGTTTAAAAAACTACTGAGGTGTACTTTGGCCACCTCATAGTAGATTTGGTACCAAATTTGGCAGCTCTAGGCTCAACGGGTCTGTCTCGTAGAAACGCCAATAAACAGTCACCTACGCATATATGCGCTTTTATTAGTAGTAAAAATATGCATACAAAAGCTTGATTACAAGCAAAATAGTAAAATTAACTTTATAGTATTTCTGTGTTAGAGTTTATTGTAAAAAAAATTCTAATGCAACTATTCTTACACCAAATTATGATCCCTTGAACACAAATAGATGAGCTTGAACCCATTAGGGATAATGTTAATATTAAGGATGGAGAATGTTCAGTAGAGGAAAATTTGTTGATTTCTGACATAAGTCATCAGAAGACGGGGACAAACTATCGGAGAAAATAATGCAAAAGCTGAGTAGTGACCGCTTGATATTCAGAAGTGTCGTGGTGACAATTGTCGAAACATGGAGGAAAAATATGAAGGTGTTCAAGCACATATCTTCAAATAAATGACCTTCTAAATTTGTTCTGTAAAGCAATAATGGTCTAAATCTCATTGGAGTGCATGCCGCAGCGTTGCCCTGATGATCAGTTTTTTTGTAAAAGTGTGTTGAGTTTTTTAACTGTTTTAGTATGTCTGCTTTAAGATGGAATTTTAATAGATTCTATTAAAACAAATCTTAAGAGACACTGGTGATACAAGATGGCTCTCTGTGGCATCAAGCCGTAACAGCTCTTCAGAAGAACCTACCATCTGTATGCGGTTTGAAGTGTGACAGAACGGTGCCCATGCCCCCGGTTCCTGATGTCATTACAGCAACCGAACCGGTTGGATGGACATGTGATAATACGGCATATGACAGAGTTAGAGCCAACAACTGACCACTGATACAGCGTCTGGCGCTACGATCCTTCTCAGATAGATTGATTTATGAATTTGTGTGCCTGGTTAGAGATAAAGTTCAGATAAGCAATTTTAGTTTTAAAATAAAATTGCAGCAATCTTGGCTCTGCAAAAATCTGCAAGCTTGCAATGAATTTGACATGACAAGAGTGCAAGCTTGAAACAACGTATAACGTCAGGCTTCGGAAGTCACCACGCGACGAACTTGTAGCAAGTTTGTCACGTCAAACTCATTGCAAACTATAGTGCAAATACAGAATACGAACACAACCTCGGAATAGAACTCGCGAATCTATTACTTGGGTGCTAACCTGACGCTCTAAACCACTCGACCAGCTAGACTCCGACAGGAGAAGATAGATTGTGCTAATAATCGCTCAAACGATTTATTTTAAACTTTTCTTGATTTCATTAATTTTTAAATTTTGTGTTGAGAACATGATTTGAGATCAAAGAGAGAGCGGATTTTCAATAACTACGTTTCGCTAGTAGAATAAATTATGAAATTATGGTTCCAAAGTAATTACTTTTAAAATGGGACAAAATGTAATATTATTTTTCAATAAAAATTGACTGTTTTTTAGGTTTAATTTAGTTTATAAACGTTAAAATTTCAACATTAAGGAAAAGGCGATATAGTTTTCTTTAAAGTGCGAGTTCCATATTTAGTAACAAGATGGAAAATGTTTCAAAATTTTTTTATAAAAAAGTTTGTTTTTTCACAAATTATCATTGATTTATTGAATTAATAAAAAGAAGGACGGTCTAGGAGATGCTATTAAAAATCGGATGTTTTTTTTAAAACAGAGACAGAGATTATCTCTTTTATTGCGCTATGATCTTTGGAGCAAACTTATTTTGCAAACGTGCTGTGAATTTGTAATGACACCTTCACAGCAAGCTTGCATTGCAAGGAGGGGTGGCGCTAGTTGTGTATTTTCGCCGTGGCGAACTTGTGGCAAACTCGTTTTGCAAGCGAGTGTGGCGATTCTGCATTGTTAGTTTGCAGCAGTTTCGCTTCAAGTTTGACTCGTCAAATTTGCCATGGCAAGATAATATCAAGTAAAAAACAAACTGGCTGTGCAAACGTACGTTCTATCTGGGTGGTCTGAAGTCTTAGTAAAACTAGACTACACAAACAAGTCGCTGTAAGAAAAGAGTTCAACCCCTGACATAGCATCGAGTTTACTATCTGGTTGGGCGAAACATTTCAACATTTGCATGATGAAGGAGTTCATAAATACATAGCCAAAGCCAAAAACGTTTGCCATTCAATGTCAATCCAAGGCAGTTTTACTGTTGAAAGATTAAAAAAGGTGAAGATAATGGCTGAAGACGAGGCACACTTGCTCTGCGCTGAGAAATCGTTTGAGCTTTAATGCTTCGAAGTGTATGACAGATTAATAAGTTAAATTAAAAGCAGAACCGATATTTATCACACAATTTCTTCTGACTTCAATTTCCTGTCAGGAAAGGCCATAAATGAGATCTCTGTATCTTATTTCGAAAAATGTGCAGCTGATTTTGGTGCCAAATATAACAAAGATATTGACACTTTGGAATTAGTAAACGAAGTATTTACTTTCAAATTCCAGGTAAAGGAGCTGGTGAAAAACATTAGCATAGCTTCCCATCTGGATATTTTAAAAAGTTATTTCAAAGTATGGATTAAGAAATGCTTATCTAAACATCGAAATAGCATTGCGATATTTATGATAATGCCTGTGAGTGTTCCATCTTGTGAACGCAGTTTCAGCTAATTAAAAATAATTACATACTACTTAAGGTCTAGTATGGGTGAAAGAAGACTGTCAAATTTAGCAATCTTGTCAATAGAATACGAAAAGGCATCAAAACTAGACTTCAATGAAGTAATAAATGAGTTCGCTTCGCTCAAAGCAAGGAAATTAAAATTGTAATTAAAACATAATTCTTGATTTTTCACTAACAGTCATTACAAACTATTTATAGCTTTTCAACCAAATGTTACAGTGAATTCACCATTCTGAATTTTTAATCACCTTAGAGCAGCGATTCCCAACCTTTTTTCACTGGCGTACCCCTTGATTAGTCTTTTTTTATTTTTGAGTACCCCTTACTGTCAACCCCCGTCCCCAACCACCTCTTCGCAAAAAAAAATTTTATTAATAATGCCAAGGACTTAGGTTAGCTTAAGTATCAAACGTCTCTTATAAATTTAATAAAATTTATGATTTTTTTATTTGCATTCTATTCCATTTTTCAAAACAGTAATTGTTCAGCGTCAAAACAGATGAAAATAACATTGTAACAATTTCATATTAATATATGACGAAAACTAACAATTACTCAATTAGTAGATATTAATCTACTTTCTCCTTTTCCTTATTCCGTAAATAGGCTTTCGAACTCGCAAGATTTTCATTTTTCAAACGAACCTGATGAAACGAAATTCTAGAATATTCTTATATTTTGTGTTTTCCGCCATTACCAAAATTACTTTTGAGTAATCCTAACTTGTCCCGAGCGTACCACAGGGGTACGCGTACCATAGTTTGGATACCTCTGATCTAGAAAAAGTCATTTGATATTAATAAAATTTAAATTCAGCTCATATATACTCAATTCCTAATTACAGCTCTGATTTCTTTTATTTCTAATTAGTAATTTATGCAGAGAAAATTCGGGTAAGACGACGAAGAGTCTAAGATGACGAATTGGATTTTTCTCGAAAATTATACTGGATGGCAGGCTCGATCCTGCACCATCAGAGACCTCTAGCGACCAGACATCCATGTCATGCCAAAAGATTCCATCCCATCATTTGTGTGATTTATAATACCTGGAAATGTGTCTTAGAGTTGTTACGATGTAAATTTTGGGTAGTGCTTCGTAAGGAATAGTGTTCTCGGTGTAAATGTTTTTTATTTATACGTGTCATATTCGCAAAATTCTAATCAAAAGCTGATTATTTTAATTTTTATAATGAGCTGATGCCCTTCAATTTTTTCGAAATAAAAATGGCAATGCCGGGTAAGATAACGAACCCCTCCACGTTGATTTAGGAGCTCGTCGTGCAACCTGAATGCCACCTGCCCTTCCTGCAACACACTAGAACTCCAGGGAAAATAGGAATCTCTTTAAAAAGGAGATACAGGAAAAAGAAGACAAACGAAATCTTTGACAGCTGAACAAGGCTGAAGTTAATAAGATAAACATTCTAAAAATTCTACAAAAAAGAAGAAAGTAGCTAAGTAACAACTCGACTTCTAACGTTCTGGGTCTGAAGACTTAATTAATTCATTTGAATTTCCGTACACTGACTCTAATGACAATCAGGACCCAGAGGTCCTCGATAATGAAGAATGCATCATTTGCAATGAATAAGAAAGCACGGAATTGGGATTCCAGTGTTTTATGTGCAAGCTCTGGCCCCATTCCACCTGCACTTGCTAAGACAAATTCCAAGCCCATGGCGATGCGATTTTTGTAATTGATTTCGTTTCTTAAGGTTTGAATCTCAAGATCACCTCGGAGGATCACCTCGGTACGACCTTGCTATCAAGAGAGAAAATTTATAACTTTCTTGGCTAAATAATTATTGCAGTGAGTATGTATACATGTTGCGAAGCTTTTTTGAGCAACAATTCATTGAGAAAAGTGGATATTTAAAAGTTTGTTGGAATAAAGTTAGGTCTAATGAAACTGTTGAAGAAATATTCAATTCTGTGTACAAGGAAGTTATAAATATCTGATTTCTGATTGATATAAATAATTTCTATTTGCAAACACATAATATTATGCACTAATATTATACAATAATTTCTATTTGCAAACACATAATATTATACACTAATATTATACAATAATTTCTACTTGCAAACACAAATAATTATACATTTTAGTATTCAAATTTCTTTCTGACATTTACATATATATATATGCTATCAGAAAATTTTAATTTAAGAAATTGATGATTTAGTTTTTTAGTAATTGATGAAAAAATGTTAGAATTTTATGCTATTTCAAATAATTTAAATTTACTTTTAGTAATTAATGTATTTATAATTTCTTATTACTAGCATACACTCATAACTGTACGGCGGATTCTTGGGGGTTGACGAGCTGAGTGAGTAGGGGTTGTATCCCCCTAATTTTGTAAAATATATTTTAAAAAGTTTTAATCCCCTCAAACTTTTTTTGAAAAAAGTGAAATTGTAAAAAATTATTTCCTATCTGAGTTTCAATTCGCTATTACATATTTTGAAAACTAATTTATTGAGTTTCTCAACAGTATCCTAGTGATTTCTTTCTAAAACCTATCAATTAAATTTCAATTCAATATTTGAATATTCAAAATTATGTATATACTAGCTGTTACCCGCGACTTCGTGCGCGAAGAATTTGAATTGTTACTTTTTTTAAATTCACGAATGTAAATGTTTCGTTATATGTAGAAAGGGGAAATTAAATGTTCTGATGGTTGATAATACATAATTGGACGACTAACAGGAGTGTAATGTATATGTGTCTGCTGTTACAGTTAGGCAAATTGCTTATATATGATAACACACTTTTGTATTCGACGTTTTTTGTTTCACGTTTTTTGCATCGATGTAGAGGTTTAGTGGGCTGGACACACGCGAACATGCCACATATAGTTACCAACGGAAAAATATGATTTTTCCAAATGTACGCCTGCCCCTTTGAGTGTCTGACCCTGAAACTGGCAAATGCTAATTTTATAGGGAATTGTTACCTTTTGAACTGGTATGGTAAATCCTTCGGTATTATCGGAATGCGTAGAATTTAGCACTCTCACCTCTCGCTATGCCAGTCATATCAGTAGCTAGCACGACTTTTGGTCCCAAGTGTGTAAATTGAAACCGTGTGCCATTGCGCAGTCTCGGTACATCGAGGTTACGTATGAATAGTTCTGGCAGACCGAATCTTAATCTCAGCTTGTCGGAAGGTATACCTGACAATTCTATGTGGTTGAAGAACTCTACAGTATATGATTTTACTTGTCCATTACCGTAAATTCTGTAATACATTCCTCCATTTGTGAAGAATTTTATTTTTCATTTATCTGACCTAAACTTTCATTAGTCAGTGCCAAAATTACCCAATCAACAAACAATCTCTATTCCTCTTATTAGCTTATGGGGAAGGATAAACCTTGCTTATCAGTTCCTCAATACTGTGAACAATTTTGAAAAAGTCCCAATTTAATACACTGTTTGAATCTTTAACAAACGCCAAATCTATTTTGCAACTGTATCAAGCGCCAAGTTCGAATCAGTTCTTTCTTTAGTAAACAAAACATTGAATTCCGTGTTCATTGGGTTTATGCAATCCTTTCCTTTTAAATCGGTGGGAAAAAGCTCTCAAAGCATTAAAATTCGAAATGGAACTATTGTAATTAGCTAAATCGTCTGGTTTAGAATTTAACCACCAGTGATTATCTAAATCGTTTGGTTACAAATGTAACGGCCAAAAAAATCTTGGATGTCGATAAAAAGTGCGATAAGGAATTATTTTGGCAACCTTTCCACTAAATTAGGCTCTTATTTTAAGTAAACATTGAACGATATTTTCCTTTAGTTATAATTAACTTTAGTTTTTAAATTTTAATCCAAAAACTCTTGAAACTATATCATATCTATCATTAGTTTTCTGACACGGCGTCTATTTTTCAGTTATTATTCCAGAAATTAATTATTTATTTCTTTTCTCAGCAAGATCACGTGATGCTTGACTTTAAAAATAAGTCATTTCAAATGCTTGCGCTTTTCTGAAGGATCACACGACATTTCATTTTGTTCACGCATTCCTTAAGGATCGCGTGACAGTTGATTGAAAAATAAAGTAGTAATCTTCATCGCAAATCGCTTGTTAATTATTTAATTGTTATCTGTAATCAAAAATAATGAATTGAACATGATGTCACCTGCCCTATGTCCGTTCCTGGGTTTCAAGTTACAACTCTGCCAGTTTTCATCCAAATCTGTTTGGTAGTTTTGCCGTGAATGCGTAACAAACAGACAGACACACTTTCGCATTTATTATATTATATGGATATTAATAAAAATAAGCAAAATTTTCAGAAATAAAGGTGAATTAGTTCAAAGTCTAACCGTTGCCTAGCAACGGAGTAGCTATAAATCTTCGTTATTTCAAAATCCTCTGCACGTATTTAAAAATTGTGGAACTTTTAAAAATTAATAACAATCGAAGGGAAAATGTCACAGAAATAAAATTGGTTTCATTGAAAAGGTAAAAATTTGAACTTTAAGATGGTATAAAAATACAATTGCTCCGAAGTTACGGCGGAAAACCGGTTTCGGTTAATTTCTAATTAACTGCCTGTTTAATTAACTTATGGACTTAGAAAAGTTCATAAGTGTCTTCCCCTTGTCTTAAATAATAAGTGTACAAAATTTGGTTGAAAACCATCAGTTGGTTTAGGAGGAGATGTGTAACATAGCCACATACATACCCACATACCCACAATGACATTTATTTATATTAAAATTACATAGGGGGCATAGTAATGGGGCATGGCACAAAAAAGGATGGGAAACACTATTGTATACTGAGGCAGTTTCACACACGTATTTCGATTCTAGGACATGGCTCGGAGGGGTTAAAAATTTCTGTTCGTGCAACTTCTATACCGGAGATGAGGAAAAGGTTA
The DNA here is from genome assembly GCA_013235015.1 of Araneus ventricosus. NCBI lineage: Eukaryota > Metazoa > Arthropoda > Arachnida > Araneae > Araneidae > Araneus > Araneus ventricosus. The sequence goes on along the minus strand of BGPR01053683.1, from coordinate 88 downwards.
ACCGAGTTATCTTATTAAACTTATACAAAGAAAAAATACGGTAATTGTTCTTCTTTTACATTGAAAATATGACTATCATACACTTTAA
>BGPR01053682.1:0-10355 GCA_013235015.1 Araneus ventricosus | reverse complement strand
TTATATGATAAAAACTGAAATAAACTGCAATAATGAGGGCCAATTTCTCCAATAAGTACAAATTAATCTAACTGGAGCCGAATACAAGCTAATATTTACCATGAAACAAAAAAATGAGAAAGACTTTTTGTTTCCCTCACTCTCCTCAAGAAAAGGCATTAACAAGGATTCAAAATCGACTGCAATGTAAAATTTTTCAAAGAATGACATGGAAAATATATATATAGTTTACATGATCCACTTAATTTTGGTTACATGATACAAAATAAATTATTATATAAAACGTTATATTTTATAAAATTGAAGTAATAATACCACTCAAATTTAGGGGCAGGTCCAAATTCAGCTTCTTCCCCTTTAATTTTGCAGTTTCATATTGTCAATAGATGGGGTTTGCACGACAGCTTGGTAAATGAAAGGTTTTAAGTTAAAAGACAGGGTTTCTCTTTTTGTAATCATGGAAATTACCTTATCAAAGTAGTTCAGGAATGTTTTCAACATTGTAATCAAATATAAAATATCTCTATTAATAATAAAAGAGAATCTGTGTGTGTTGGAGCTCTACAAGGCAGTCCGTTCGACCTAGAGGTTTGAAATTTAGCACAAACGTACTTTGAAGGGTGGGAATGTGCATCGTGGAATCGTTTTTGTTTGAATTTTAAATAAATTAAAAATTAAACGACATTTTTAACTTTTTTCTTATAAACTTAGAAACTATTACACCACAAAACTGACTTTTAAAATTATCTGAAAGGGCAAAAAATTACCTTTCCCATTATGCTAATTAAGGGGTTGTACAATTTTTAGCTAATATTAATAAATTTTTAAAATTATTTTTGGCATAATTTGCAACAATACTTTTCATTGTTGCAATACAATTCAAACCGTTTTGATTATTTAAACAAATATTTATTTGCCTCTTTCTCTTCCATTGTTGAAATCTAAGGAATTTACTTTCTTTTTTATTTCATAAATTTTACTCTGTAATCTGCAAACAAAGTTTTTTAAAGATAATTAGTATATTAGGTAAAAACATCAAGTATGTTGAAAAATGTTTCAGTTACTCTTTTCAGTATGTTTTATTCCAGTTACATAATGATAGGTTAAAATGCGCCGCGCCATTTTATAATTGTAATAAGGTGCGTATTTTACATAAGGAATACCAAAGTTAAGTTGGCCCTCTACAGGGTGCAGCTAGATATTACATGACACGGACAGCTATTTTTGTTCAGGGCTGGTCATAATAGAAGCGGTGCAAAAAAGAAAACAGTTTTGGATAAACCGATATTATTTAAGTTTTATTCAATAATATATAACATATAAAGAAAATAAATTTTGAATTAATCATTATTTTAATAATTAATATCAGCAATAATATTTATTAGTAAGAATGTAATTATATTAAAATGATAATTTTAATAAACTTATTTACTTAAATTTTTAAAAATTTCAGATAGTGTGAATTTTTTTAGTCTTTTTAAAAGTTTTTTATTCATGATTACTGAGAAACGCAGAGCACGGAAGTATCTAACTAACGAAAACAATTCAGAAACATAGAAAGAAATTTTAATTTTTTAGTCTGAACTTCGAATTACTACACGAATGATGCAGCCTACTCATTCTCATACTAGCATTAGGAATGCATTTGTTTAATAGAGAAAAAAATATAAAAAAGGAATAATTTGTTTTCATGTCAAAGGTATAAAAATTGTGACATTAAATAAAATTCTTGAAAAAATTATTACTTGAAAAATGTAAAAATTATCATATAAAACTATACACATTTTTAGAGGATAATCTCAATAAAGATATCTTAAGAGGAATCTCAAGGAAGAAAATTTTTCGTAGTTAAAATGTGTATGTGCAATACGCTCACTAAACTTCATTGCTAATCAAGTTTCCCTCTGAATGAAAAAAAATATCACAAATTGTAGAAAATTACTAAAGTTGGGGAAGAAAGAAACTAGCTCAAAGAAACAACGAAAAAAGCTACAAAATAAAAAGCTAATACATTCAGATTTTAGGTGTTATTCAATCGGCTGTATTAATGTTTGAAACCGCATAATTAAAATATATGTTCACTTCTAATAACTAAAAATAAATTAATTCACATTGCTTTAAAAATGACTCTCCCGTTGCTTTAAAAATTGTATCTTCTTGGTTTTATTATCAAATTAATAAAATTTTTATAAAAATCAAATATTTTTCACTTTATACAATATGATTAAAGTTAACAGAAGAGATTAAATTGATTAAAAATTGTTGGTATCTTAAGAGGTATTTTTATTCGTATTTTCATGAATTTATTTCCAAGAGTATTTAAATAGGAAAGGAATACAAAGAAATTTTTCTATTTAAATACATTTGCAAAAAGTATTTTTTAATTTAAAATAAGTTTATATAAGAACAATTACATTTAAAAAGAAAACATTCTTCGAGTAAGTAATTCATGCGTGGATAAACAAATTATTGCTGATTTAACATTGATTTTAAAAACAGAACAAAATTAAAACGGCTAAAATCAATTAAGAATTTTTTTTATTTCTTTGGAAAAAAAGAGATTAATTTTATAATAAATTTCTGAATAAATCCTCTGGTAGAAAATCCTATGAAAACGGTTCCTTAAAACGCAAACGAGCCTCCATCCCATGACCTACATCAATAAAGCCTAACTCGTCGGCTATCTCTGAGATGTGCACCACCTCCCGTGAAGTACATCGTGGTGCTGTAGAAAGTATACATTTAGGCAGACATTCGATTTCCTGCGACCGTCCTGTGCGCGTGCTTTGGCGCCGCCGTGACCTCCTTTGGAGATCAGATCCTCCCGTGAAGTACGTACAGGGGGAGGTCCTTGGGCGTAGAGTGCGCTGTATGGATAGTTATAACTGTTATACGACAGCCTATATAATTCAGACTTATACATGAAATTCCTTAAAATTAGAGAGTGGTAGAAAATTTTACAAACATATCATTTTTCAACACCCCGAGATCTATAAAAAATACCCAATGCTTATTAAGGAACAAAAATTCGTTAAGATTTGTTCTTCAGTGTGATTTTTCCTTAGTGTTCTGTTTTATATTTTGTTCCAATGATGGCAAATTAATGTCCGATGGATTTTGATTCTTTGTCCAAAATTCTTATTGAACCAAAATTATATTTGGGTACTTGTTTTGCTGAGTCGGTGTCTTTTTGTTGGTTGTCCTTCCAAAGTCTTTCATTTCTAGAAATATTTTGGACGAAAGTGAGGTCTTTCACAGATAAAAATCCAATTTTTGAATCCCTGCCTACAGGTTGCACTTGACGAAGTATGCAGGCTGGATTCGTTTTTATATTTTTCCTTTTTCGAATAGTATTAAAGCATTGTTCATTTCTTTAAAAAAGTTTTCTACTTTTTAGTATGTTACTAAAAGCATGTTTGTAAAGATTTTTAATTTTTTATTTTTTTACTTTCTTAATTTGTAATTCATTCGTAATTCAATATAACAGCAGTCGTGAACTGTTGGATTCATTTTCTTACTAGTAGATGCCGCCTATGAAATAATGTCAGAATTTTATTAACATTATTCTATTAACTGATAATTGAGCTCTGAAAAGTTCAAATACTGTATTATCCTCGAGATCACATGATTCTTCAAAATTTCAAAGCTCTAGTACATCAGAAATTAAGTAAAGAACCGATTAGAAGTTTCTATTTTTACAAACATTAATTTCCACGGTGGACACGGCGAGTAACTGGATGAGAAGCCGCCTGATAAGTAAATGGGTTCACAATTCTTATGGGTGTATAGTAACGGTGTGGGTTTTAGTTACTTCCACTCCTATGACGGGACGTACCCATTCGGGAGGGAATTGGCTTCGGCCGATAATGGCTATTAGGACTCCGACCTTAGTTTCTGACAGCTGTCGTGACGAACGTTCTTAATTTGACTGCGGGTGCCTTGGCAGAGTTGTGGTAACTTCATTTGAGGTTACAAACATGAAACAAACGAAATTAAATAAAAACGCATAAGAGGATCTTGTGATAAGAATTCAACAAAAATTTTGAAAAATTGATAAAATTGAGATTATTATTATTTCAAATAAATTATTTTTTATTAAGAGAAGTGAGAGGAGAGAAAAAGCAAAAAATTTATACACTCAAAAACAACACTAGAGAAATCAGATCTAAATTAATATTTCATTTTCCGAAGTGAAGAGAAAAGTGAACTTCAACCTCTAACGGGACTGGAGATTCAAGAGTTTATTTCTACCCTTCAGGCCCTGATTCGAACTCTGACAAAGAAGCTGCTGATATGGGTTGCCACCCTCAGAAAATGAAATTTTCAGCTCAGCAGGCTTTAGGAAAATTGGATATTATTGTCCATTTCTCAAAAATTACGTATTTAACAATTAGGGATTTATTTTTACAATTAAACAAGTAATATAAAAAATTTTAAAGTCAATTCGTACTTAGGTGATTCGAGATATAATGAAAAATGTACTGCGCATGCGCAAAGATATGGCTCAAATATGGAGGCGCTTCAATGATCCCACGGGCCATCCATATATCCAAGAACCAAGCCTATAATGTTAATAGTTTTCGAGATATAATGAAAAACGTACTGCGTATGCGCAAAGATATGGCTAAAATATGGGGGTGCTTCGATGATCCCATTGGCCAACCATATATCCAAGAACAAAGTTTGTGATGTTAATAGTTTTCGAGATATAATGAAAAACGTACTGTGCTTGCGTCATGCAAAATATGAAATGAAAGACAAACGAACAGACATACAGACAAGAAAGCGAATTAATATTGCATTGTCATCTAGTTCTGAGCTATGTTTAAAGTTTCAATTCTCCAGCTCATCGGGAAGTTAGTTTAAAATCGATTGCAAAATTTGAACAAGATATATAAATAAATAAATATATATAGATATATAGGTTGAGTGTGAACTAATAGTAGGAATTGAAAAACAAAATTAAAATCGTTACATCTGAAAAATCTGAAAGATCCAAGCAAGCGGAAATTGCATCTTTTTCAAGAAAAAAAAATTAGTTGAAAAAATTAGAGAAATATTTTTTTTTACTTTAGATAATTCTTAACAATCTCTGTATCAGAAATAACGAATTACGTATGTTTAAATATATATTTTCACTTCCAAACATCAAGAACTTTAGACCGGCCACCTCTATGAGCGGTCAATTTCCTTTCGGACGGAGGGCAGCCGGTGTAGAGAGATAAGGCCGCTTGTAAAGAAGTCAAGCCACGATGAACATCACAAAAAATGAAAATTTCAAAGCATTCATTAAAAATTAAATTATATTACTAATATGATGAAAATTTCAATTTACTTGATTAAATTCCACCAACGTCTTACTTTTTTCTATCTTTTTACCTTGATATTTTTTTATAAAAATGAATTCCTAATTTTTTTTGCAAACAAACTAAAAGGTATTTTTAAAGACTATTGTCTTCTTAATATTTTATCATCATTCGCTTCTTCAACTCTGATAACGAAACCACCAAGATCTGGCGTTCTTATGAAAAGCAGAAAAAAAAAACATTTTCGACAAAAATATAGACCTAAAAAATGGAATCGAAAAATATGATGTTTTAAAATGCTACTATAAAGAAATCAAAGCATAATGAACAGAATAAGAAAAAAATTCCTCAACAACTAAACTGGTACTGAGTTTAGGAACTCATGTTGGTGGTTTTAATTTTCAGTATAGGTTTATTAGGGGGAATAGGAAAACTCCTTTTTTAAATTGATATTTACTCACAATCCTAGAGACATAAATACTTTATTTCTTATCTTCCCATATACATAAGGTTTCCTAATTTGGAATGCATAAAGCAGACAAAATTTCACTGCATTTCTTTTTTTTTATTAGCGGAATTATACTGGAATATACATACTCCCTCGAAATTATCTGGACACTTAAAAAGGTTTTCGGAAATTTTTAGTATCAGAATAATTTTTTAGTCAAATTCCTACTCATGTTCAAATTTAACTCCACAATAGAGTGTAACTAATACGGGATAGAGGGAACCGGGCATTGCCAGAATCACCGAAAATCCGGATGAAACGAAATTTGCCTTAAAATGCGCGTAATACAAGTTTTAGGTGATTCTCTATATTTTTTTCATAAATACCTCTCAACCTTTCTATCAGCTTGATTTTAGTTTTATCATTACTGTATACGTAGATTTAAGTTTTGACCAACGAGCTAAAGTAGGATTAACAAAACAAAACATCTTTATACATAATTAAAATTCAAAATCTATTGATTGTAAAGTATAAAACACACAGTACATTACTGTTAGTTAAGATTTCTTTAAAAAGAAATAAACGTTAAATTCTAAACAGGACTATAAAATAAAACTACACTTTAAATTACTCTCACTAAAATTAGCAAATCGTGCTTTTCTAAAAAATCCTATCCGGAATGACCTGATGTCTAGACAAAGGGGATTCTACTGTATTTGAATGCAAAATAGAACTATGACGAACTCAATTTATTTTTTTAATGTATTTGTTGGGCAGCTTATTAATGTATCTTACCAGAATATTTGGACATTTACTGAAAAACGTACAAAATTAAATCATTTATTATTTTTCAACAAAAAATGATGTTTACAAATTTATTGAATTTCTGGATATTTTTCTTTTGAGAATTAGAATTAAATCAAGCATTGTTCCAGAAAATGTCAAGACATTTGAAAATACATAACAATATTAAAAGAATATATATTTTCGAATTAGAAATGAAGTAATCAATAATTCAGTAATAATTTTAATTCCTAACGAAAGCTTTTAAGGAAGAGTAAAAATTTACATAAAATGATACATAAACACACACATGGACACTACTATCTCGTTTTAGAATTAAATTTCTTAATTGTACATCAAAACGAAACGTCTAGAAAATAACTTATAATTATTATGGTGGATCTTATATGTCTGTACATTAACGAAATAATTCTAACAACCGAATTACCTTACTAAAATTTTAAAAAACACTTAGAAACAGGCATTTTACAACCAAAAACTTTTAATTTATTTACTTGTGTTTTTAAGAAATACTTAACAATAATGGCAAAAAAGTTGGGATTTTCACTTAGTGCTTCTCGTTTCTTTCCGACACATGAACATTATCAGGTATAAAACTGAAATGAAATATTATTAGAATCAAACGAATTGAACTTTTCAAAAACATAAATTTGCGAATTACATTTATGTATCAAAGATGCATAAATGTAAAACTGTCATTAGTAGATAGAAATGAGAGTTCAGCCACATCCAGGGATTGAGGAGGTTCTTGAGGTTCAGGGGTGGCTCGGGCCGCCCCCCCCCCTCCCCTATCAATTCTCAGATAAGGAATTTTCAAGATAACGATTCAAGATTAAGACTTGAGATAAGGAATTAATTATTTTTTCGGACTTTGAAAATTTTTAGAGTGTTTTTAGGGACTTGGAGTTTTTAACATCCTTCTACTAATAATCTCTCTCGCGCGCAGATTCGCATCAATTATAACTTATCGTTAATTAAAATAAAGCAATTAAAAATAACATAATAATTTGGTACTTATAAATAAGATATAATATTTTTCACAAGATTAAGCCCAAGCCACATTTGATAAGGAATTATTATTTTTTCGGACTTTGAAAATTTTTCGAGTGTTTTTAGGGATTTAGATTTTTCAACATCCTTTTAATCTCTCTCATAGATTTGCATCAATAATAACTTAACATTAATTAAAATAAAGCATTTAAACATGACAATTGAAAACTTTAAAATTAATTAGTAGGATCAAGCCCAATCACCCAATGCATCTTAAGGACACATCGCCTCAATCCAGTTTTCTCATGCGATAATTAAACAATTTTCAATCATTACTTAACATTAGTTAAAATTTATGTTAATTATTTAATATGTTAATATTTAATTGATACATTTAAACATATTTCTTTTGGACTTTGAAAATATTTCAATCTTTTTCCCATTCATTGAGACTTAGAATTTTCTCGGCTGTTTGAACAAAAATTTCTCGAATTGATCTTACAATCTTATTTAATTTTTATTTTCATTTTTTTTTCGTCGTGCGAATTTTTAATTTGATTTCAGGAAAATTTCAAAATCTTACTCATTTTTTTTCTTTCTTAAATATGAAAAGCTTATTTAGATACTAATTCTCATAAAATCAGCTTTATAAGTATAATTCTTATAATGAACCAGCTTCCATTTATTTTTCTTTCATAATTCAAGTTCACTTTTTCGGGTGTTTGAGCTCATTTTTTCCCATTAACAAACACGATTATTGAATATTCTACCAAGGAAATACAAGAGCACTAAAAATCTCTTAGGATTGAATAAGTTAGCGAAATGAAACCTATTAATCCGTTTCTAACTGTTTCGAGAATAACAAAACGTTAAGTTCTTTATAAGTTCGAATTATTTTCTTAACCCTCCAGGCGGCAGGCATTGATATTGCTAAGTTTAACGAAATGGTCAAGCCGAAAGAACAGCTCCTCTCTCTAAACTGTCAGGGTTTGGACAAAGAATTGTATTCCCCCTTCTGCGGTCATTACGCGCCGTATGGGGGCTATTAGACCTGTCACAGTGACTGATGACTTCTGTTGATATTTGTGAAAGGATCTATTGTGAGAAGACCTCTTGGCAAGGAGACCCCCTTTTTGAGGTCGCAATGGGAACCGGGGAACATTTTAAGAATTTTATCTTAAAACCTTACATAAACCTAAGTTAGAAGAATAATTTTTAAAATTTTTTATAAGAGTCTTATTGTTACAAATTAAATCTGTAAGTTTCATGGGATTCTCTTGAATACATATTTGTAAAAATATTTTTATTCTGTCTATTACGATATAACTATTTCTGGTATTTATCTGCATGTGAATAAGATTTTTTGTTAAATTTTCATAACTTAGTACTTGCAATCAAGGGTGAATCTAGGAATCCGTTAAGGGGGAGGGGACTACTATAGGAAAAAAATCAGTGTTTTGAAATCTTAAAAATTAAGAATAACGTAATTAAAATAATCATTAACTTTAAATTAATTTATTAAGTTTTAATTGGTTAAATTTAAAATATTTACATTTAATTTACTAAATATATGCTGTGTAGGATCCTGGACTTCGTGAAGGATACTGTGGAAAAATATTTTTCATATTATTAACTTTTAAAGTTTTAAAAAATGCTTTATACTTAAATAAAATTGTTTTGTTTTAATTTTTTTTCTCAAAACGTTTTGACCTCTTTACAAGATTTCCAATTTGTCGTGGACAATCTGCTTGACATTTCTTTGCAAAATATATCAACCTAATTACACTTTCCCAATTCGCTAGCCATATTTTGAATTCTGATTTTAATTGAAACACCGAATTTGGTTAAACCCCTTACTCAGTACTGAAATAAAATGATCGACTATAGGCATAAATATTACTCGTCTTGCAGTGAGTATCAAAAGCTTAAGCACAACAATAACCTTAAGATAAAATTATAAATATTCACTTTCCCACCTCAAAACTGACTCTCGAATTTCAGTACACCCCTCGCTACGCCACTGGTTGAGACATGCAACGTTCTTTTGTCAACAATGTGCATTTTCATTGTATTCGTAACTTGTGTTGAATTTGTGAAGTCTGGCCAGTTCTGTTTAATCGTTTTCCACCTTTATTAACCGAAATTTCGTACGACTTTCATATTTTGCTCAACCAAGCTTTTCATATACCATTCGAAAAAATTTTATAGTCTGTTAATAACAAAAGCAGCGTTTGTTCATTGAAAATAAAGAAAAAATATTTTTAAAAAATCGACTTATTTATTTCAGTCGGCATGTTTCTAGTTAAAATTACTTTTTTTATGCGACTCACTTCCATAAAATTGTTTTTTTTTACAGTCTTGATTGTTTGCCTACTAATCGCATTATGAAATCTGTTATATCTTGTCCACTGCTGAAAATGGAGAGATAATATTGAAAATAGCTATATGAGCTTTGCTCATTGATACAAAAATGAACTATTTTTGTATCGATTTTGTCATAGATGCAAAATACTATTTTTGTATATATGACAAAATGCCAACTAAGACGAGGCGCGTTCATGTAAGTCAGAATTGATATTTTCTATGAGCAACAAACATAGTTTACCAATATCGTAACCGGCAAAATTTTTATTTCGAGAAGTTTTAACTAAATGTTAGTAATACATTTCTCAAAAATGCTGACTTGGGAAATAAAATTTAGCGTTGTTTATTTACCGCTGAATCCAAATACCGTTGAAGCTCAAAATAAAATATCACATTCGATTTTTTTTTTTTTTTTTACAAATTTGCTGACAGATCTGACCACA
>BGPR01053681.1:0-10357 GCA_013235015.1 Araneus ventricosus | reverse complement strand
TAAGTCTTCTTGCTTCCTGTTTGGAATTTTTTAAGTTTTAAATATTTCCTTGTTTCTGAAACGATTATTTTCCTTTTATTTTATTTATTTCTTATTTATTTTGATTTGGTGTAATTCTAAAATCTCAATCTGAGTTATAACTTTATCATAGACATCGCTACAATATAGTTTTTCTAGAAAAGTTACCTTTTCACTTATCCATTTGATTTTGGTTTTGCATCTACAACTTTATCGAAATGACAACTTTTTTTTGTTTGGAAATAGTAAATGAATTTTTAAAGACAGAACGGATTCGGCAACTGCTTCAAATCGCTGGAATGTTCCGATGAGGAAATTTCTGAAGGACATATTTACCAGAAAGCACGTGAACTGACAGATTCGATGCACAGCTATCAGCCGAGATAGAATCGTTCCGGTTTACAAGATGCTGAGTAATATGTTTCTATCTTCTTCGAACAAAAATAAGATAGCGTAACTGTGCTTGCTGATGAAGTGAGAAGGCTGAAAAATAACAAACTTTTGCAAAAAAATTGATTTGCTATAAAACCGGGAGATATCCAAATTTTTCGTACAGTTAACCAGGGTGGTTTTGGTACAGATTTTATATATTTATATTTTTTTATATTGTGTCACCATTGGAGTCATTAATTGTATCTTTTCACTAAAAATGTAGAATAACCTTTAATCTTTCGAATTTTTTAAACACTCTTTGCATGTGTACCGAGGAAAGTGAAATGAAAACAATTTTAATTGTACTAATGTGATGAATATAGTATAGTGACGCTTTCAAGGCTTTTAACATTCTAAGACCTTATTTACCATTATCACTTCAACCGTCTTATTTATTAATGAATATCACCATTTTTCTGATAGTATTTTCTCATTCACAGAAATATTAAACCATAAAAAAACAGAGAGAAATTAGGTAAATATCCATGTTGATAAGATTTATAAAATGTTTCTAATGTTTTTTATTTAAGAGTCACAAAATCAAAACTGTGAGGTCTGCTGTGGATACTGGAAAGCCGTGTGGGGATAAAGCAGAACGATGCGCTTCTGTCAGATTTTCTTCTTTCATAATCACTGTATGCCCTCTTGCATTTCTAATCCTTTGGACATTTTCTAATTTGACCCTCTCTGTCTGATTTTCAGGTGCAACACAATTGCAATTTTAGAGATTTCGTACCTCTCATACTTTACATGAAAAGGTAAAATATATAATATCTATAGATTTCAATACAGACACATTTGAATGCCTCACAAACAGTTAACTTACTACTCTGCTGCCCTTCGTATAGACAAATTCTCCAGTACATCATTAATTTCTCTGTTTTAACGTCTCCAGAAGGTAGTTACGAAATAGGGACGGCTTCCTAATTTTTAACCTGCGCCCTTAACATTTTTGTTTACTAGCCACAGACTCTAAATAAAAAATAAATTTGTGCCAATGTCATCCAGCGAATGGTTTATTTTAAAATTGTTACGAAAATCGTTCGGTGAGTGTACGGTGAAAGGAGTCCAACAAGTAGGATAATGGAGAATGACGCTTTATTCACGATTATTCCGGAAAACACGAAGAACAAGGAACAGGAAAAACAACACATGCACACATTAGTAACACAAGCAGACAACAAATCGCTAATAAGAACAGGAACAGCACTAACAATAGAGCTCAGCGTCTAACAGCTGATCAACTCGCAGTGGGAACAAGACTCCAAAGAGATCAATTCCTCGTTGAGTAGGTCGGTATTTATACCCTTTTCCGACAGGATGTTCACATAGAAATCTTTCGAAGATTCTCCATAACTCCGTCCCTAATAGAGATAGAGTGACAATTCTGGTATTTAGAGAACCTTCATTTTGTCTCCAAAGTCCTCAAATTTGTCACCAAGTCGCCAAGTTTGTCGCCAAGGTCGATGGTTGTTGACTTCCATTCCCACGACATCCAATAAAACCTCTGCAAATGTCTTTTTCCAACCATAGGACTAACATGGCTGGGATGCGACATTACAGGTTCACAACAATATGTTCATCATGAAATATAATTAAGAGAAGATATATAAATATTTCTGAGCAGAAATACTCACCATGTACTAATCAAACAAAAATTACTCTCCTTCACAAATTGTAGGGCACTCCTCAACGTTACCAGAGTCTTTCATCTTTAACTAAATTAACCGAATTATGTGTAAAATAAATGAAGATAGTAGGCAAAAGAGTATGACAAATGAAGTCAATACACATGTCGACCAACATTATATAACATTAGTAATTTCTGAACTGCTATATCAGAAAAAGTATAAGCCCGCCTTAGGCCTCTAAATTTGGAAAGTGTCGTTGTCTTGTATTCACCTCGCTTGTCCCAATGCTAACACTTGACTTAAAATACAGTTTTTTTCAGTTCATGACCTATTTCAACAGGATAGTGCTTCGGCACGAGAATTCTTAAACTACAGATTGCGATATCAGATAGGGCAACTTTTCTTTTCAGTAATAAGTGCATCTATCCAATTCTTCAACGCCAATAAGAGCAAACAGTGAAGAAACCCCATCTGGTATAAAATGTTACATTAAGATATATAAAACAATTAACTTAGATTAAATTTCTCTGTATTCCTGAGTATAGTTGGTACTTCCTCCACTTATTTTAATTTACTTGCATGAATAGACTTGACGCAGCGAAAGCTATTTTAAAATGAAAATAGAGGCGTAAAGTTATTTATTTTTTTCTGTTGCGGAATGAGTTTAAAAAACGTTATCGTAAAATAACTTTTCCAATCGAAATCCTCGTGACATTAAAACGCGTTGCCCTGTTATCACGTTATTGTAACACAGACATCACAGCTCCTGTGGCAACCAACGTCACGGGACTGCGTTACTTGATGAGAAACTTTTCATATTTGGTTTAATTCCAAGAACTGAACTACTAGAAATGATCTTACCTAGAATAAATGTTTCGAAGCTGCTTTTAATCGCAATTTTTGAATAAACGAGAGATTACAGCGAGCCTTTGTACAAAATTAAAATTCTGATAAACTTCGGCTGAATTTTAACAAAGAAAGGTATTCCTTCCCATCGATTTAAATCTTGATCCAAATTTTCTGAAGATTTCAGAATGCTATGCCTTATGGCATTAGAGATTTTTTTGTTTTTAAAAAATCTTAAATTAATCATATGAATGGCCTTCATGTGTGATAAATTCAAATTTGAACATTTTCTTTTAACTATAAAATTTTTTAGTCCATCACCATTTCATTATTTAACCTTAAATTGATATTAAATAATATTTTATATAAATGCTATAATCTTAAATTATTTATTTTGCGACTAGCAATTTTCTAAATTAAACTGTATGTTGTTACCTTTGCAATCTCACAATTTTCTGAGATTTCGTAGAATATACACGTGCATCATCTCATGTTTGTTCTTATGATGCAAACTTTCTTGTTAGCCGATATTTTTCCCACGATAGTTTAACCAGACGAAATCATAGAACTGTCTCAGTTGGAGTAATAACAAACAATAACAGTTACAGTTACAGTACCGGTGAAATCTAAACCATGCTGGTATCAGACTTCATATATGCCAAGTAAGCAAAACCTGTTTAATCTGAAAGTGCGCGTGGAACTAGGCCTTATTTGCGTTAACAAATTGTTTTGACCAGTTTTCATAATATTTAGCAGAAACTGCAATAACATTAGAATTTACAAAGCAAGAAATATCTGGCTAAATTTTAAAAGAATAGTTTACATGCTTTCATTTATTACGAGAGCTTGTTTTTCCGGCTAAAAAACTGAACATAAAGATATGCGTTTTGAAAATTAAGATGAATTTATATGGAAAATTAAAAAAAAAGAAGCTTAAATCTAGATTGCACAAAAATTTATTAAAAATTATCGTAATAAGTAAAACGATTTTGCTACTTGTCTCGCCAACTTTCATGTAGTTGACATGTTCGCAATAATTTTATTTGTGAAAATTATATCGGATTGCAGCAAAGCAATCACAAAATCTGTATATTTTAAAAGGAATTTTAATTCAGGAAATTGTATGCTAGTTGTAAAAAAGCTTGTGCAGTTTAGGGTTACCGTAGGGAAAACTTTGGCAACTTTCTATCTTTCATAAAAAAAAATATGAGTAAATCTTTACAAATAATTTATATGGTCTAAAATAGTAAAATTCAAAACTTCATACCTCGGTTAATTTTAGTGGTGGAAGAGTGGAAACATTTGTTTAAAATGTTCGTATGTCAAAAATATTTTACTAAATATGACTGATAGGACCGGAGGATTGTATAAACTTCGTAATTTTTTTCAGTAATACATTTATTGACTCAAACAACATCTATATATTTAAAATAATGTGGTAGAAAACCTTCACCGAGTCAGCCAGCCTCAACCACTTTACCGGCTTCGACATTTTTTTTTTCATATGAAAGCTCACGACATAAGATATGTCATTAAGGGTCGCCTGCCCCCCACCCCCCACCCCCACCACAAACACCCATTTTCGAACGAAATTGAAAAAAACATATAGAGCATGTATGGTGGAGAAGAGTTTTTCTATTTCGTTCGAAAATAGGGGGTGGTGGGGAGCAGGCAACCCCTCATTGCAAATCTAGACGTCATAGCTTCCATATGAAATAAAAATAATCGAAATCTGTCGAGTGGTTGGGCCTGGCGAACTGTCTAAGGGTTTTACCATATTATATTAAAAATATAGATCCTAACAGTTCCTTCACAATGGCGTGTCAAGAATATTGCAAAATACCTATTGTAGGTGATGGAAACTGTTTAGTTAGGGCAATATCATTCTGTATTTATGGATCTGAATACTTTCATGTCGAAATACGTGAAAAAGTTTTACAAAACATTACAACTAGATGAGCTGTATTAAAAGATCTTACAATTTCAAAGGAATCTGTTGTCTACAAAGAATATGAAATGTATTATGGTTTTATGGTCTGTTCCACTGATCTTCATGCAGTATTTAAAACTGAAAAGAGTAGTGGCTGAGAGCCTCGAAGCAGCGAGGTGGCATGGATAGTGCTGAGCAAAATGGGTTCTGGACGCGAATCCGCCCGGAGAACGGCGAGAGCGGCTAGTAACACATAATTCTTTACGTCATTTAAAGCATTTTTGAAACTGGAAATACATGACTATCTCTAACCGTTTAAAAACCAGCTATTAGGCCACGATTAAAGTGGTAACCTGTATATCTAATTACTTACCTTTATATCTCTATAAATAAAAATGAAAATTTATAAATAGTTTGTACAGTATCGAAATCTAAACTGCTCAATAGATTTTCTTGAAATTTTGCTCACAAATACTATAAAGCCTAAAATAGGTTTTAGTGAAGGTTTCGTGACAACTAATTAAACACTTAGTTTATTTATTAAAAATTATGTTTCCATGTAAAGAAAAGAATATTTTATCTTTGGTGTTCTCATTCCTGTTAAATGAAAATATTATAGATGATTTAAATAATTTTATTTATTTGCTTCTAATTTGCAGTTCGCAATATTTAATTAAATTTATATCATTTTTTAAAAAAATGATTAAATATTTACTGAAAACATTATCATTCGTTTGGTATAGTCCAGGAGTGGAGAACCTTTTTGCACACTGAAATGCTTCATTAAATGTTGGCAGTTGGGCAAAAGTCCGCACGAGCAGAATCATAAGGGTTATTTTTCTCTAATCATTATTATATTTACAGACAATTATATATTTCAATGCAAGTTGTAAATAAGTGGTAAGGCCGCATAAAAAACTCAAAAAAGACCATATGCCGCCTTAAGGCCGCAGGATTCCCATCCCTGGTATAGTCTTATTTTTTGGGAAGCAACGAGATTTAAAAATCGTTTGGTTAAATTCATATTTTCATTTTGATTAAGAATAAAGTTACAGACAATAAGGTGATTTTGAGTACTATGCATATTTTTAAAATATGGACAAGATATTTTCATCCTGAATAACGTCGGGTATATCATCTAGTAAATGAAAACAAGTAAACAGTATATCAAATGCGATGTTATTTAAATATTCAATACTGGATATTTATTTCGAAAAAATGATATCAAAAGGGTTTCCCCTGAGCTTTACATGCTATTGAAACTAAACTGGAAACAATTCATGATCACTAAACACGTCAAATGCGCCATACCATTTTAATTTATGAATCCATTGCACATCTG
This sequence comes from Araneus ventricosus, assembly GCA_013235015.1. NCBI lineage: Eukaryota > Metazoa > Arthropoda > Arachnida > Araneae > Araneidae > Araneus > Araneus ventricosus. The sequence continues at coordinate 4,158 of BGPR01053681.1, read as the reverse complement.
ACTGGAGGAAAACGTCCAAGATATCGGGAAGTGAAATTATGTATAATGGCATACACAGTTACATTTGTCATGTGTTTGTGGCATCATGTGAATTGACTCCATTGAATGGTTTAGTATCGCTATCAGTTTTCTGTTAAGCATTGTAATAGTTCTTCAGTTACTAAAGTCATTATATTTTATACCAATTTATTTCAAATTATTTCGTTTAAAAACGTTCTAATCGCTGATGCAAATCAAAATTATCTATACTTATAAAAGGCAATGTTTGTGTGTGTGTGTGTGTGCGTGTGTGTGTGTGTGTGTTTGTCGGCGATGTCCAGACGAATCTATCGCACTTACAGCCATGAAATTTGGTACACAGGTAGTCGTAATGGTGACTGAATGCACCTCGAAGCCGAAATTTTAAATTTTAATCTAGAATTTTTTTTATTTAATGTTTTGTGTTGTTTTGGTTGATTTTTCGCACTAATTTCTCAATAGAATAGTTACGAATAAGTTTACGATAAAAATATATACACCATCGGAAAGAGCATGCGATTTCCGTCCTAATGAAGTTAGTTTTGAATTTCTAACGTAATTTACTGAATTTTGAGAATTTTTTTAAAAATTGTCACTTTCTCCTTATATTTTTAACTGTCAATGTTTTTTTCCCTCGCATGCAACGTTCTAATAAACCTATGATTTTCAGTTTTTTTATGGTAACAACAGAGGTATTTATCTCTCATTTAAAACAAGAACAGTTAAAATATCTTTGTCCGTTCGTTTTTAATAATTTTTTTTCTTAAAGGGTTAAAAAAATTCTTTTCGAATGAAGTTCTTTCTCCGGAACGGTGAGTTTCTCCCTGGCTAAGGGTAGCGCCATCTGTTGGAATTATTCTCTCCTCAATTTTTAGCATGTTTTGCTAGGAATAATTTGAAATCATTTCGTTGGACGCAAGGGTTTAGTCGTAAATTAAGCAGTGCTGGAAGATTCTGACATGGGTGATAAGTTGGCTTTGAACTTCTAACGTAATTCGCTGAATTATGAGAGAATTTTTTTCGTGATGATCTAAAAGAGTTTCTTTACCATCTGCGTAAAATGTGCCATAGCTTTTCACGCAAGCTCCAGGGGGGTGACGAAGGGGGTACTGTCGTGACCTTGAAACGTCACGGTACTGTGGTTTGAGACTGTATTGCATCAGCATAACTTAGATACACCATTGCTGTATATTAAAGATTTTCGCGTTGCAATTTTTTTTTTATTATTGTTTTGGAATAACGTACTCTGTACTGCTTTTCTACATGTCATTATCGCGGGAAAATCAATGTGTATCTTTTGTTTTGATTTTGTTTCAAAACTTTTTCGTGTTATTGTGGGCGATTTTTTTTTCATGTTTTTGAAGTCCTGATTCCACGGGCAACGCCGTGCGCGTTCTGCTAGTAAATAATATATTTTTAAATAAGAGTTAGAGGAATAACAACTCAAAAATTCTTGTAGACCTTCGAATTTTATTTTTTAAATTCATTTTTGATGATTCGTAAGAATTTTCAATGTAAAACTAGAAGAAATTTTGCAATTATGTGCAGTCATTGGAATTGAAAAGGATCTGAAGATGACATCCTTCTTCTTCAGATGTCCTTGTTAGTTGGTTTGTTATCATATCATTTTTCAGAGTTTCAACAGCTCTTTAGCTCATAGTCACTTGATTCTACACCAATTTATTTGAAGTCATTCCGTTTAAAGGACGCCGATCGCCGATGCAAATCAAAATGTGAAAAAATATGCTTATAAACGAAGATTAGAGGAATAAAAATTATAAAATTCTTGCAGCCCTTCTTTTTATTTTTTTCTTTTTCCCCCCCCGAAATCATTTTTACAAAATGTAAAGAAAAGAAGCAATTATGTATAGTCATTGAAGTTGTGAAGGATATCTTGAGGATATTCTTTCGACATCCCTGACACATGTTTTTGGTTTAAAGGTAAACATCAAATAAACGTGAAAAGACTGAAGTGGCAGTAAGTAAATAATTCTTCAAAAACAAATTAAAAATCTTACTCGGCGAAAAAAAGTATTTTCAGAAAATAATATGATATAGTAGAATTTGACTTATTGGAAGCTAATAAAAATTCTATATACTCAAAAATTCGAATTAATAAAAACTGAGTCTAAAAATGAGTACAGCAAGAGAAAACGATAATTTTTTAAACTAAATATAAAAGTGAAGATTTATTTTTAATATTTAATATGTTTGATAAATAATACTTAATTAATATACAAACAGAAAATAACTTTAATAAATAAAGCAATAATAGTTACAATTTAAAAAAATTGTAAAATTTTAAAATTAATAATTTTTTAAGAAGGTAAGTGATTTTGTTAAATAAGCAGTATGCCGGACTTTGAATATAACAATTAGAAAGAGCACAATTGACATCTAACGTGTACAAATCGTTCTCAAAAATAATATTTTTTTTTATTACTCTTCCTGTTAAATGATACATTGCGCAGCAGTAAAATCATTGTAAAAATAAGGGTAGATAACCTGCATGTTGTACGCTGAAAACTGTCTGCCACCCGACTGATGTCATGTAAACTAAATAGGACAAGATGGATAGAAGGTACGGGCTTATATAAATAACTAAAACAATTCAGAAATAGCAGCAATTTTTCTCTGTTTATAGTTTTGGCTTCGAATTAACAAAAAGAAACCTAAATTATAGACGATATTTTAACATGCGTTGAAAAAAAAATCAAAAGACCAAAGAAGAAATTCGAATTATCGACGAGTTCTAATTAAAGCGTTCGAATTAGCCAAGTTACATCGTATATGAAGTGTTTAGACTTGTATGTTATCATCATACAATCAACTTTTTTTGTATATAAAATGACATAACATATTTTGGTAGAGCCTTCTAAAAATTTCCTATGGATAAAAATATTCATTCGTTTTCTGAACTGCATTGAATTCTTTTGATGGAGTCGACTCACATAGTGTGACATTCATATGACTAGCGTAATTGCGAATGTCATTTAATATGTAGCTGCACGTTGTTGCACGTTTCTGTGTCTTTGAATTCTTTTTCCTTCTGTAAGAAGAGCGCGCAGGGGATTCTAAAATGAAAACGGCACGAGACTTCCAGGGAGTATGATTTGGCTCCATTCAATTTAATGGGATTCGATTAATTTTATTAAAGTTTAAATGAAACTTATTGATTTTATTAGATTATTATTCATATTTGCAGAAAAATAGATGCACGAATACAACATATACTTATTGTATGCAATTTATCAGTACGATTTTTCTACATAAATTATTTTTTAAATGTTAATGTATCTACTTGATTTCAATATCGCCATCGGTTTTGATACTTCCGATGCAGTGACATGGTGACAACATTAAAAGCAATCAAGTAATCAATTGTTTAAAAATGAATCAAGCGTTTTGTTTAATGTACACCGTTTGTTGATTCATTTAAAAAAATATTTTGTATTTCGCTTGGAGTTATTTTTTCACAATGGAATCAATTCATGTCTACGCGATGCACATCATTATCGCCGCGTAAAATTAATTTTGGAATCTATTCTGCAGTTTGCGTTTGTTATTTGTACTATTGCGTAACACCACAGCATAAGTCAACTTACTATTAGTTGCTGAAGGTTAACCACATGACCATCACATCACTTGAATAGACTCCATTTAATTTTTTTTCCAGTTATTTTCTTTTTATCTGCTGATATTATTTGTTCTGCTCTAAACATCTGTAAGCCATCATTCATATTTCATAAGATCCCATTCTGATTAATGTTTTTCACCTATCTGTAGAAGCAATTGATTAATTGAGTATAGGAAATGTTAACATGAATAGATTTACCTGGCGGTTATCAGATAAAAATAGATGAAAAAAAAATATATTTTATACTTCAGAGTTGAGGAAGTTAACTCTCTTTTTACTTTTTTGTAATCGAAGTACACAAAGAGAAAGTATTGCAAACGTAAAAAAGGAAAAATTCGTCGTCGAGATTTTATGAATCTCCACGTCATAGACCTCCCTGAGACGAAAAAAAAAAAAAAAAAAATATTTTTGGAATGATGTCTGTTTGTCTGTGACCACGATAACTCAACGGGCTAGACCAGAGGTACCCAACCTGTGGTACTCATACCCCTGGATTGGGGGTA
>BGPR01053680.1:0-10357 GCA_013235015.1 Araneus ventricosus | reverse complement strand
TGTGAAGTATTTTTTGTTGTTTAATAATTTTCCTTGTAGTTCAGATGACTTTGTGTAAATTTTAACTTTATTGGGAATCCTAGAACTTGAAAGTGCAACATAGAGCTGTCCATGTGAAAAGACAGGCTCTTCGAGGTAAATTCCAACATGATCGAAAGTTTGCCCCTGCGATTTGTTGATAGTCATCGTATCGTGTAAGCTGGAATTAACGGGAACTGGAGGCGGTTGAGAACGAATGGTAGATTCACGTCACTGGTAGATAATTTAATTCTTGGCAAGAAAACAACATCGCCACGATTGCATTCAGATACAATTTGGCGTCCAAACTATATCACGCGCATGATATACCACTGACGCAATTTACTACTTTCTATTAAAAAACGGAAATTAATTTGAAATATAGGATTAATATAATTTAAACTTTCTCGGGAACTATTGATCAGAGCGAGATAAATTTTTTTATCAATCAATAGAAAATTTTATTTCACTATTTTGGAGCTATTAAATTTAAAATTAGAACTGCAATTACTCTTTTAAATTTAAAATTACTAAAATTTAGGTTCTCTAACAATGAAATAATGCTGTTTAACGTCTCGCAGTGCTGTGGCGCGAGTTTAATTGCTGGTGACGTCAAAGCGTTACCGGAGGATGTGGGCTATTATTTTAGTAATGTGAAAATACATACACAATTCAATGCAATGTCAAAATGTTATCTTCTAATAACCTGAAACATGGAAAGTACTTCGTGAAACTTCTATAAAAAAACTGGGAATTTTCTTCACCAATGCCCGTAATCTGAACGTTGTTAATTTTCTGTAAGCAGAGGAGATTTCGTTGTCCTCATTCACAAATTTTCACGTAGAAGTTGGCTGATCAATATTGATAGTTCTGATGTGGACTGGGCTGGCAATACCTATGTATTATGTGTATTTAAATACAATTATACAAAATGATTCCCCTTTATAAGGATGGAAATAATAACAATAATTATTCTGGAAAATTATAGCACTAATAATTTGAAATGGAAATTTTCGCCAATTTTGTTTTTTATCTCTTATTTTCATACCTTTCATTTTCTCACAAAGGAATTATTGTGAAAAAATTATATGGCAAAGTCCGCTGTGTAACGGATAGAAGTGTGTTTAATTCTCATTATGGAAAGAGTATCCTTTAAATTCCCTTTCTTTGTTCTTTTCAACGGAAAAACGACTGCCCTGCCATTTTCAGGCTTAAAAGTTGTTTCAGCTCAAAGTCGTAAGTTAATGAAAATTCCCCCTGAATCTTCCTCTGACCCTTCCTAGAATATTTAGCATTCGCAAAAACGTTTTAAGGTAGGTGAGCCAAATGTGGCCATAGTTAAGCTTTGAGGATTTTTCAAAATTTTCTGGTTAGGTGTGTGTGGGTATTTTTTTGTTTTGTATAATTTTTACAGTTATCTCTAACACACATCAAGTATACTTTCCTTTCTAAAATAAAATTAATTATTTTTATAATACAATTTTAAAATTATAGCTGGTGGGCCACCTTTGGCGCATAGTGTTCTAAAGGTGGCCCATATATTGAAATCAATTTTAAAATGTGAAAAAAAATACTCGGAAAATTATTTCTACTTTCAGAAGAATATTACAATGTTCAATACTTTATGTTTATACTTATAACAGTAACTAGGCCAAGAATTAACAAAACTTTCTTTTAGATTTCGTCAGATTTTTCTGATATGCAAATAAAACTATAACCACCATTCGATAATTAAATAAAAAATATAACTTTTATTGTTATAAATTTAACAATAAATTATAATAATTTTTTTCAGATATTTAAGTAGAAATTTTGAAAATTACCCTTACTACATTGTTTTCCACATTTGTTTCCAAAGGTGGCCCGGGTGTCGGGCCACCTTGGAAACATGCATATGGTCGCCAATTTCACGACTTAAAACTATTAATATGATAAATTTATTAGAATGAAAGTAAATGTGGTTAAAGAGAAAGAAATAAGCTTTCAGTAAATGTATCATAACTCAAAGTTTTAAGGATTTAAACACATGTAAATTAAAATATCTTCTTACCTGGAAATTAGAACGACTGCTCCTTAAAAATGAAATCACTGTATATACCATGGCGGCCGATCAAGGAGATCTCTTCAAATGCAGCCGCGTGCACTGCAGATACATGATTTACAATGCAGTAGCATCATGTTGAGATTAAAAATGAAATTAATTCTACTTTGGGGAGGTGGGCTACCTTAGGAACACTGACCACCTTTGGCTCACCTACCTCAAAATTCCTGTTTTTACTTCTCTTGTTTTGTTCTTTCGAATATAGATGGCGCCATGATACTAGTGTTCCTTTTTAAAAATTTGCTGATTCCTTTTTCTTAAAAGAAAGTTAGCGTGGAATTGTGATAGCGAGAGGACCTTTTTTTCTCTTTTTTCTCTATCCCAGATAGCACGTAAGTTTGCAGAAAGTTTGATTTTGACTTGTCATGGCAAAATTTGAAGCGTCAAACTTGAATCGAACTTGTAGCAAGTTCGATGTGACAAGTAGCGCCACCTCTTTGCAAATCAAACTTGCAGCAAGTATGCAAAACAAGCTTCCTGCAAAGATAGCACAATAAAGAGATAATTATCTTTGTCTCTGTTTTAAAAAACATCCGATGTTTAATAGCATCTCCTAGACCGTAATTCTTTTTTATTAATTCAATAGATCAATGATAATTTGTGAAAAAGATAACTTCTTTATAAAAAAATTTTTTGAAACATTTTCCATCTTTTTACTAAATATATCACTCTCACTTTAAAGAAAACTATATCGTCTTTTTCTTAATGTTGAAATTTTAACGTTTATAAAAAAAATTAAATCTAAAAAACAGTCAGTGTTTGTTGAACAATAATAACTAGACATTTTGTCCCATTTTAAAGTAATTACTTTTGAACTCTAATTTCATAATTTATTTTACTAGCAAAACGTAGTTATTAGCAAAAATCGCTCTCTCTTTGACTTCATATTCTCAACTCAAAAAATTAATGAAACCCAGAAAATAGTTAAAAATAAATCGTATACGAATCGAATCGAACGATGTATTAGCGAAATCTATCTTCTCCTCTCAGAGTTCGACTGGCTCAATGGTTAGCGTCTCCGCTTCGGAACCGGGAGGTCGCGAGTTCTATCCCAGGTTGTGTTTCGTACTCTTTTTTTGCTTTAATTTGCAATAAGTTTGCACGGCAAGTTTGATGCAAGTTCGTTTCATGGTGACTTCGGAGCTTTCGTTAACTTGCTGCAAGCTTGCACTCTTGTCATGACAAATTTGTGGCAAACTTGCACTCTTGTCATGACAAATTTGTGGCAAGCTTGCTGCAAACTAAAATTGCTATCTGGGATTCTGGCCATGGGGTAAGTTTATTTTTATGATGGCTACTTTTAAAAGCCAGATGGTTAATATTTTTAAACCAATCTTATTAGCGATTTTATGTTTGTGCTTGGTTTTCCTCTTTCTTTTAAAATAATGCTTTCTGATTTACAGATCTCCTTTGTCTTTTGTTGGGAAATTTCGGGCTAACAGAAGATATATTTGGCGTAATGTAAGCTTCTTACAGGAAAATTTCCCAATTATTATTTTGAATCCATTTCGAATCCTTGAAAAAATAGACTAGAATGAATTCCTTCTTTGTTTTTTTCAGATTCCCTCGAGTTATTCTTTGTTTTTTGGCTTTCTTTGAATGATAGTGATTTCATTTGGTTCACCTACCTTATGATTAGATCATTTTGTGTCAAAACACAAATCTACATATGAAAACAAAAATGTAGAAGACTTCATTTTCATTAACCAAGGAAAAATTTTCGTTTTGTTTTTCTTAATTATTACCGTTTGCCAGGTATTCTAAGTCTTGGTTATCTTCCATTTTCAAAAAGTAAGGGAAGACATCCTCGTAGCTCCACCCCTCCGCACCCTGAGCTGCCCAATCGTCGTAGTTCTTCCGATTGCCTCTGACGTAGAGCATCGCATGCAACAGGCTGGATCCTCCTAGGCCTTTGCCGGCCGGAAATATCACTTGCTGTACAATAAGGGAACAAGTTTCTCAGTAATGAAAGAAATGTAATTGATAAAACAAAGAATTAAATAATCATTTTTTTCATTCTATGAAATTTTTACAAGTTATGTATCACAGTTAACTAAAGAATATATATATTCTCAGGTTTATTGAGTATGGCTTCAGTCCATTGCATTAATCTTAAATTACATTCGAAAACGTCATTTTAATATAAAAAATTTAAGATAACAGTTTTTTTATACTACTGTTAAGGAAGACCGCTGTACCTAAGAGTAAATTTTATGATCGGATTATCCTGAGTTCTAAAAAATGCTTTTTACGAAATAAAACAATAATAATAAATGTTCCGTTATGTAAACCCATACGATAAGAGAAATATTTTAAGGTTTAAAATTTGCAAATTTTGGAGTCAGAAATTTCATTTTCAAACCTACTGACTATAAAGAATTATCCCCAATCGTCCTAGGGATCAGGGTCACTGAATGACCGAGTAGACGAAACAGCAACACGAAAACTGCAACCTGTTATCTAATGGCCATAACTGACCCCAGCATAGACCCATTCCGGAAGAGGTACGCCCCGCCATCTAAAATGTGTTCAACGCAACCATTACTACACACGCAGGGGAAACGAGAACCTGCTGACTTATCCGGCGACTTCTCATTCACCTACTCGTGATGCCCCCAGAGGACAATGTTCATGAGTAAGTCCAAAATCTGTTTTTTATATAAAAACGTGCCTATGAACACGTAGATGGAAAGCAGCAACTCATACATTGTCGCGACAAATAGATCAAAGTTAGACTATCGGATGAAAAAAATCACATGTCATCATCCTGGTTGCTGGCATGATAAACAACGTGGCCCTCACTCATTTTTCTACAATCAGAAGAGGAGAGAGAGGAGCGTGCCCTCAGATTCAATAACCCAATGCTCCTGCACTCCTACTCAAAAAATAAGCAACAAAGTCAAAACTCGGAATAAAGCAAAAATTATTTAATGGATATGTGTGAAAGTTGTACACGAGGTAGGTGTGGCCTTACTAGACCACATATCAAAGAATAAAGCAAAGATAAACAAAAACACATATATTACGGCCGTCGCGGCGCGACAGCCAAAATTGGTAGGCAGAATGTGAAATGGGAACCACACGCTAATAAAGGTACGATACCCTCTAGCTGAAATGCATGCTTGACAATGGCGAGGCATGATGTGGAAGTAGTGCCCATTCCTGTTGTAAGGCTTGCTGGAGCTCGTGGAGGTGCCTGGTGGCATACTGCAACCTGCAATCCGTCTTCCCAACATGTCCCACACATGCTGTACGGGATTCTGGTCCGGTGATCTAGCAGGTCACGACATCTGTGGAATAGTTGCACTCTCCAGATAACTCTGCACCAATCGTGCTCTATGCGGGCGGGCGTTATCATTAATAAATATCACGTCGGTACCCATTGCAGCGCTAAAAGGCCGCACAAGAGGGTGTAGGATTTTTTCGCGATATCGGACAGCTGTGACAGAACCCCCAGCGAACACGTAGAGGCCGGTTCGGCCGTTCGTTGCGATCCCTGACCAGACAAGTAACCCGCCACCCCTGTAATGGTCTCTTTTGATTATGTTTGGCGCCCGATAGCGTGACCCTGGAACTCGTCATATCATTGCCCTTCGGGAATCGTTCTAGATGTTAAATCGATCCTCATCCGTAAAGAGTACGCGTTTCCACTGCTCTGGTGTCCAACTGCGATGTTCAACGGCCCAATGCAACCACGCTCTGACGTGTGCTTGGGACAAAGGCATGGAAACAACAGGTCGTCGTGCGAACAGTCCTCCTTAATGCAGTCTGCGCGACACAGTTTGACGGGATATGGGCCTTCCTGCAGCAGCAGAGAGCTGCTGCGCCAGCTGTCGCGCTGTTAGTGTCTGGAACATTGCAACAGGTAGCGATCGTCTGCCGTTGTGGTGACTCTCTGGAGTCTTGACCCAAGTCTTCTACTAGCGTTTTGATCCCTTTGGTAATGGTTCCACAGCCTATGGATGACACTACGATGCACATTCAGCTCTCTGGCAACAGCAGATTGACTTGCACCAGCTTGCAACATACCGACAGCCCTCGAACACATCTCATCGTGCAAATGGTTTCTTCTACTCATGCTTTCCGCTTTTGCTGTCTCGGATTCCGTGGAACTATCGCTGCTTGCGAACTGAAGCATAGGTCCGGTAAGCCCTTTTTAAAAGCTTTGCGGGGTGACCGCGGGATCGCTTTTTTATGCTAATTTTGGTTGCCTATTTGCATTCGGCGATGAAACTTCTACCTCATATATAAAATGGGAGGTTTACTTCACCATTTTGCATGTGTACCGCGTCTTTTCGTATTTGTTGCTTATTTTTTGAGCAGGAGTGTATATTTCTGGATGCAGAATATCATCAAAATCAATAGTTCCAAACTTCCGTCCCGCGGGCCGTGTGCTGTAAACAACGAATATATATGTGGCTCAGCAAACATGACATTAAGCAACAATATCTTTAACAAATATTTCGTAGCTTAATATGTAAGAATCCTAATTATATATAAGTATTAATAAGGAACAGCACCGCATTCGCCAGTGACCTATTACTAGTCGTATTACATCGATGGACCATTTCCTCCACCAATAGCAGCAAACATTTTAGCACCCAATAATAAAATAATCGAGATTCAATGCTGTTTGGATTTGAACGTAAAATTCAGTGAAGTTCGAACGGCTGAATTTTAGAAATATTTGCCAGTCAGGTTTGAAATCCCTCGAAATTTAGCATATTAAATTATTTCCATGTTCGGAAGTACTAATCGGTCCGAGTAATTGTTTTTCCTTCTGAGAGAAAATAAGTCTCCTATCAGATAGTGTAAGGTCTCAGCCCAGTGATACCGGGGTCTGATTAGAGATCAACTGACACAGCAATACAGCATATCAAAATTTAACAATGCTCTTGACTAATGGCCTTTATACAGGTCATATTTACAATATGATTTGTACATTGAAGAAAAATAGTATAAGTCCCGGATAAGGATCGCGAGAGTCAATATAGTTCGTAACTGGACTTAGTCGCAGTTATCAAGGTGAGTTCACTCGTAATGCAAACGATGAAAGTTCATGAATTGTGAGAGTTCAGCAGTTGCAACAACTCAGGGCGAGTTCCAAATGATACCTAGGTTACGTAGAGGAAATTAAGGTTTATCTAACGCTCAATTGATTTCTGTAATCCACCACAGGGATTAAAATATCCAGGCTCTGGCTAAAAGTGTACTCAAGATGAGTAAGAAATACCGGGATCTGCAGTTGACAGCGAGATTACGTAAATGCTGCGATAATCTCCAGAAATACTCCAAAGGGGTGCTATATCGCAATTTCGTAGCTCACCACAGGAGCTAGCCTAGCCAAGGGTTTGGCTAATTTTTACAGGGTCAGAAAACGTCCGTTATTTCCAAGTGATCGAGATCCCTTCTCGAGATCCAGAAACTCCAAAACCACCAATCTCATCTCCGTCTTCCCTTCTTAAACCCTACCTTCCAGCCCTCAGAGGAGTGGCCGAAGAATTCAATCTCAATGATTTGTGCGGGTGCCGAACAAATCATCCAACCACAAACATGCGCTTTCCTTCCAGGCTAATCATTGGAAAGGGTCAAAACGTAACTGTCTCCCTTTGTCGGCTTCAACTTGTGCGGTCTACAAACCATATCGGTCTTTCCGAACCCCTCCTGGTTCTGCGTAATACGGGCTGTTTTAAGACTTCTTGTACGCGTTCCTCTCCAGATGCCTTAGGGACTTCCTAGGTGGTCCGTCTTGTGGTCAACAGAGAAAGGGTAGACCTCACAATAGTTTCTGACCGTCACCCTGGATGAATTTAGAAATGAATCTTTACTGACCAGCTGTTCCTCGAGGTAGGAAAGTTGGCAGCAGAGAAGAGATGCTAGAAGTCAGGAAGAATACCATGTTTTCGAAATAAACCTACATTTCTATATAAATACGAAGGGTATTTTTAAGAATAGACCTGGTTTATTTAGCCTTTGATAGCATCTCAGCGTGACACCCTTGATCAATATGGAAGCCAAAGTGGGCCCCAGACCCTAGTCAGAGCATTGTCCAGCAGCCATCGTTAACAATTGAAACATTCTAACAATTCAAACAATTGTAAAAACTCTAGGCTGCTGATGTCTTGCAGCAGGACAATACATCGATTTATACTTGATAATTTAGATAGGATTGATCGCATGCCCATGTTCCAACTGTCCTGCAGTGACTCACTCGCAGTACTGTCCTTAATACTATAGAGAACCCATGGGAAACACCTTCACATAGCATTAATGCTTCTGGAAGGTAAATTTCGACTGTCCATGAGCTGAAGGAACAGACTTATCAAAAGCCAATTTGAAATCTATTCAAAAATTGTTTTAAAATTAATAGACAACATACTTGATAGAACTTCTGATGTAATTCGAAAAAATAGGTCAAACTCAAATTATTTCAATTGTTTCTGCATTTCGTTTTATATTCTTTGAAAAGCGAATGAATGCTGGTCAGGATTCACATTTCCTAATATTTATTCATCTAAACACATATTGCAGTTTATAAATGAACTAGTGCTCTTCGGCATTTTCTTTATTACCTCAGTATTAGAACCCCAGATACTTTTGAGCAGTTACTCAATAAATCCTGTTTATTTTCATGAAATGAGATTATTAACTATTTCTCTAAGTTGTACGCCAAATTGGCGCCGAAACGTTTCGCGTGTGAAAGTTTGGCGAAGATGAATAAAGCAGGAGGACTATTCCTCCTGCACATACCCAAAACGCCTATGAACGCGAGTGGAATTTTTTTTTTCCAATACGGGCATTAAAAATAATAACATTTTGAATACAAAATCAAGTAAATATTTGCAAGTTATTCATAATAATTAGATTTTCCTTTTTAGCTCTTAAATTACGGGAAGATAATATCTCAAAAATATTATTTTAAAAAAGATATACCTGAGCAGAAACAAAAAAGTTTTCTTCTCCTTCTTCGAATCACTGGAAATAGGGAAGGGAAAATCGAACTGATTTAAACCGAAAACCGTTTTTTTCTGTTTCGGTTAACCGGTTTTTTTTTGCCGCGGTTTAAACCGGTTTTTTTTAATCCCAAAACCAAGTCGGAAGATAGGCCCGATTTTAGGTTCGACTAGGCTAAAATTTACTAAGTCATAAAGCTTTGAATTTCATCATAGGCCGATCACCTACAACCGCTTCCCCGAGGCGTCTGTTGGTTGGCAGATTACTGAAAGAGTCTTTATGAACAGATAAATATTGGCCAATGGATTGATTTCCCGAAAAACTATGCTAACAAAAATTTTTGTCCTCAAACAGTGTCTGTTTTTTGTAGCCAAAAATATTTATCTTTAGTTGGAAGTTCTGTGGCTTCCAAAAGATTAGTATCTGAGTTGAATGATGTTGGTTCCGATGAGAGATGTCGACTCACGGATCAACTCATTGCTGAAAGAGTCTTTATGAACATATTAGATGATAAATACTGGCCAATGAATTAATTTCTTGTGAAAACAATATTAATAAAAAAATTTGTCTACAATACTTAGTAATTGCAATAATTACTCATTTATTATTATTACATATTTTATTAATTATTTATTTATAATCATTACTCATTGCATTAATTAATTATTGTATAAATACTTACTTATTGCATATTATTATTAATAAAAAAAATTCTGTCCACAAACGTTGCTTTAAAAAAAAAACCGAAAATAGTTTTATTCAAAAACCGGTTATTTTTTAACGGTTTAAACCGCCAGGTTAAACTGGAGGTGAAAAAGCAGGTTTTGGGGGAAAAGGCGCCATCCCTAATTGGACGACAGAATCTGTTTCCTATTCTAACTTCAGCAATACAGGGTGTTCATTAATTATTGTCGGGGTTTCCGTACCTCATGACTTTCGAACAAAAAATATTACGCAAAAACCGATTACGTATTCGTAAATTACAACTCAAAGAATTTTACGTGGCAACAATGCGATCTTAGCGCATTTGCAGTCTGGGTAATTATGACGTCATAAATAAAAATGGCGACCGTGCTTGAAAAAGCAATGTGTGTATTGTGGTTTTTCGAAACCAAATCAGTCATAACTACTCAACGTCGCTTCAGGACAAGAAAGATCCTCCTTCGGATAATTCTATCAGACGCTGGTTAACACAATTTCAGGAAACTGGTAGCGTTCTACACCGAAAGGGAGCGGAAAGACCGAGCACTTCGCAGGAAAATCATTAATAATTATAATAATTTA
>BGPR01053679.1:0-10357 GCA_013235015.1 Araneus ventricosus | reverse complement strand
TTTACAACCAGCACACCTTGTAAATTGTTGCCAAAAAATGCGTCTTCTTGGGGTTTTTCAAGGTTCTCTAAATAACGTAATATTCTCTGGTTATAAATGGTATTAATCTGCTGTATATTTTGGATGGATGTATTAATTGCAAATTGTAACACTTTACAACTAACACACCTCGTAGAGTAAATTGTTGCCAAAAAAATGCATCTTCGTGGGGGGTTCGCGGTTCCCTAAATAACGTAATACTCTCTGGTTGTGAATGGTATTAATCTCTTGTGTATTTCAGATGGATGTTTTAATTGCAAATTGTAGCACTTGACAACTAACACACCTCGTAGAGTAAATTGTTGCCAAAAAATGCGTCTTCGAGGGGGTTTTCAAGATTCTCTAAATAACGTAATACTCTTTGGTTGTAAATGGCATTAATCTGTTCGGTATTTTGGATGTATTATTTGCAAATTGTAGCACTTTACAACTAACACAGCACAACTAACAAACCGCGGGATATGCAGTCAGAGGGTTAGTTGTAAAATGAAACCTTTTACGCTCAGCGAACCTTGTGAAGGTTCATTGAATAAAGGCAACGATTCTCGCAATAAAGCGATTCAAATGTCTTTCTAATTTGTAATGGAATTCTGCATTTAATGACTTAATAGAACCATATCGACACACTCAGACTCTAATAGTTTTGGGTTTGATCTATTGAACTTTACACTCGACTACTTACAATATTAGGACGATAATTCTGTAATTTATTGGTTTTTTAATGGAATTCGAGTGCAGAAAGCAAAAATAAATAATCCACTGATAGTATCAAGAAATTTTTATTTTCTTGTAATATTTTAAAAGACGCCACATAATCCTAACACGTCATAGGTAAAACAATCATCACCAAATAGGATTAACAAATCCTTAAGGGGACATACGACTGTTAAACCTGGAAAATTTTCGATTTCATGAAAAAAGTATATTATTCCCCTGTCTTTTCTGAACAATTTAATACAATCCGCGTTAAAAGAATTCCCATAATTATGAAAGATATGAAGGAAAATGTATCAGCTCTTCGACGTAAACATTGAATATGGCCATATCTTTAAAGCACTATAGCTCAAAATGTGTTTTTTTTTACATTGCGCGCACGATATTTCAAGAGCTATTGAATATTTTGACATGAACTTTTTACCGAATATGTATTTTGCTATGTTCTACAAATTGAACCACATTTTTGTACATATTTCTCCAAAGAAGTTTTTTGGGGGGTTAGGAAAATTGAAATTTTAACTATTTTTAACATTTTTATTTTAAATTGGTATATAAATTTGAAATTAGCTTTAGATGTTAATAAACTGAGGTTCAGTTTCTTAAATAGACTGTTTGGTTTACTTAAATACCCAAAATATTGTGTTTAGATAAATATTTTATCCGTAATCATGCGCGTAAGATGACTATCTCATTTTCCTCCAAAAATTATACCCATATTTATTACTCTCTCAAATAAATACATATCAATATGAAGGTTTGAAAATGTGTGTACTATAAAAGAAAGAACAGATATTTTTCTAGAAAAAGTGAGTTGCATTGTTTCAGAGTTATAATGTATCGAATTTGACAGACTCCCACCATTTTTTCGAGATTTAAGAGTCGTATGTCCCCTTAAATATTGATCGATATATTTCAGTCTCAAATACGCCTGTACACTCGAGTCTTTAATTTCATTTGTTAGATCGATGAACCTATCAAAAGTCATTTTATTCTATAATTTAGAAATGCAATATATTCCGCAGTTAAGGAATCGAATACATGTTAATGCCTAATAAGTCCCCTGGTTTCTAGGGAACTTATTAGGCATTAGTTTGTGCAAACAGCTATAGCACTCACTTTCTACCAAACCATCCAAATGGCATTCGTTTAATTTCATATACCGCTTCGCCCTGTGCCAACTTCATTCATATACGCGTATGATTCCAATAATCACTCGGAACGGGTTCAAATATCTCGTTCTCTGCCTTCCTCCCCGACGTCATAAAAAAATCCACTTTCCTTGCCATCCTGAACCGAATGATTTCTAATTCGCCCGGTTTATCGCTCGAAGAAGTAGGTGAAAGTTTTAGGAGGAGAATTCTTCCCCTTCCCGTGTCCATCGGCGAGAAAGAATGTTGTCCAATTCGGCGCCAGCGCCATGTCTGAGGAATTCCGACAACACCCGGCATAAAAACGACTTACGGTCGGGCCCGGGGGAAGGACCGGTGTGTGTGGGAACCTCTTATCGGCCTTGATGGCTAGCTTCTTTCAAAAGAACTGGTTCTCTTCGCCTCCGTCGTAGGCGTTCACAGATTATGGCTCCTTGACATCTGCGATTGACCCTCAACCCCTTGCTCCGCCCTTGCTCCCTTTTCTTTTCTCTCTCCTTCGTCACATTGTATACCTTTTTTGTGGGGGTGTTGCGAGCATCTCGGCCGGTGCATTTATTGCTCTGAATAGATCTCGCACAGATTTGTTGCGATGTCGTGACTATGAATTGGTTGGTCACTGGGTAAGTTGCAATTTATGAATTCATTGTATATACACACATATTGTGCAAAGAGGCAAGCTTTTTTGAACTTCATTCTTGGGGAAAAGTTGGGGTTTGAGTGTATTGCTATAGGTTGAAAACTCGAAAAACTATACTCGAAATTAAAAAAGAAATGAAAATAATAATAATAATAGACACAATAAAAAAGTTAAGAATTAATTTTTATAGCATGAGATTTTCTTAGAATTCTCATTTGAGTCCAACCCATTTCCTTGTAATAAATCCCTCCATTAGCCATCGACTAAGCAGAGATTTTTGTACATTAACCCATTAAGAATGCAAGTTGCCGTTGCAGTTTTTCAGGGGGTAGGGAATTTGTCTTATCCTTGAAAGAGGAACTCTGGTGTTCCAGTATTCTGATATCCCTGAACCCCAAGGTTCTTAGGAATCACAGGGTTGGTTTCCGCATCTGAATTGAATTTCTCTGTTACTTCCCAAGTTAAGTGAATTGACTTTCCAATTTTTAAATTATTTATAAAAGGAAACTGTTAATATAAATTTATTTTCCGTGTTTCCCGTTAAAATTTTGCCCGCACTGAAAAGAAAGCAAACCATATTGAAGTCCTTTTTTGTAGTTCCCTGTCCTCATCTGGTGGGAAAACTACGAGTCGGAAACTTTCCGGAAAAGTGGGGGGACTGTGAAGAGGGGGAGAGAAGGACAATTGTGCAAAGTGGCAAGCTTTTTTGAACTTCATTCTTGGAAAAAAGTTGGGGTTAGAGTGTATTGCTATAGGTTGAAAACTCGAAAACTATACTCGAAATAAAAAAAAAAAGAAATGAAAATAATAACAATAGACACAATAAAAAAGTTAAGAATTAATTTTTATAGCGTGAGATTTTTTTTAGAATTCTCTTTTCAGTCCAACCCATTTCCTTGTAATAAATCCCTCTATTAGCCATCGACTAAGCAGAGATTTTGTACATTAATTTGTTCCAGTATTCTGATATCCCTGAACCCCAAGGTTCTTAGGAATCACAGGGTTGGTTTCCACATCTGAATTGAATTTCCCTGTTACTTCCCCATAGAGAGGATGTTATCTTCTTCTCTCAACATGGCCCTCTCCCTGCCTACCTCAAAAAGTTTCACCTGTCTGACAGCGATTTTTGCAGCTGTGGTGGAATTGGCACGGCACTTCATAATGCCACGAAGTGTAATTAAACAGTGTCTTGGCATATGAAGAAGCCAGTGCCAAATTTCGAACAAGAATGGCTGAAAAGAGTCGCCAATAACCTCGTCTCCAGGCATAAAATTCGTGGGATTATCAAATTCATGAGCGAAAACAGAGATCTTTTCCGGCCTCCCTAGACTTCAACTTTCCAGTGAGCTGAACTAAAAGACTCAATTACCGGACATTCCCCCCTTTTAGAAAAGAAAGGAATAACAACATCTAAAGAAAATAAACTACGAACTAATAGTGTAACAGTGAAAATGCCTGTGCTGTACATAGTGTAAATATTTCTTTCTTTTTGCTTATTTTGTTTTACTTTTTTTTTAAATAAAATTCCCGTGTCTTGCCCATCAAACCGTTCAGTGACCGGTCTGGTCACGGGTACGGGGGTAAGAGACGGCGTTCTGTTCCGTTACTTCCCCAAGTTCAGTGAATTGACTTTCCAATTTTTAAATTATTTAAAAATATATACATATAATAAAAGGAAACTGTAATATAAGTTTATTTTCTGTGTTTCCCGTTAAAATTTTGCCCGCACTGAAAAGAAGGCAAACCATATTGAAGTCCTTTTTTGTAGTTCCCTGTCCTCATCTGGTGGGGGAAACTGCGAGTCGGAAACTTTCCGGAGAAGTGGGGGACTCTGGAGAGGGGGAGAGAAGGACAAAAAGATAAAAATAAAAATCCCATAAAGGAAGATAGGAGAATGAATGAGGGACACTTCTTACCATGTCCTGTAGGACAATTTCTCATTTTAACATGTGTTCCACGAAGTCGAGGGAAGCGATGAAGCGACTCGTCCCGCATACGAAAGCAACTTCGCCAAGAATTTGGCCCGACACACACTCCTTCATATTGATGATCTGTGTCAAATCGGGAGGAGGGGGTAGAAAAAAAGCTTTGTTTTTTATTAAAAACGTGGGATGTTCCGCACCCTATCCCTACACGTGTCGCGTGATGGATAGTGTCTCCGGCGTGGACATTCCTGCGATCCCTGTGGAATGAAGTTCTTCCTGCGGGGGTATTGATAGATAATGCATGTCGATGCTTGGGGAGTAGGATCACGCGCCGACAGCATCAGAGATGGGTGCTAAAAGCCTACGTGGCGGAATTCTACAGGCCTCCCCTCCCTCCCCCAAGTTTGATTTTCCAAGACGGGGGCTTAAGATCTTTCTATGCACTGAAAAGTTGTTTCGGTCGAAAGGGAAGAAAAAAGTGCCCTGATCCATCCTAGATGTGGGACTCGCCGGAATTTATTAGAGTTTTTCTTAGATGCGTAAACTTAAAGTGGATTGGGAGACTGGTCGCTGGCTTTTGTATATGAGGCTGGAGTCGTGATGTGGAGTTTAAATTATTTGATTCATCTCCTTCATTTTGTGTGTTACCGAAATCAGCCGAAGGAGCTTGAAGCTCGGCTCCCCCGAAACGAATACTGTGGTTCGAACCTGACTCGAGTGTGAGTTTATTCATATTCTTTCAATTAATTGATTCGTTTAGTCCGTTTCTTGAAATGAGCTGAAAAGGTTTGAAGTCTAGGCTGGCCCGAACTCTGCATCGAACCTGGACCTTTTGTTTTTAACACCTTAACTTTCGCGCCCGTCATATTGACGTGAATCGAATTATCGCATTTTTAGGCCTATAAACTGAATATTAATCAATAATTAGCTTTATAATTTGACACAAAAATTACTTAGAATCCATAAGCATCTCAAGTATTCTATGCCTTCTTAGACGAAGGAAAACGGCAGACCATTTCCACAACAGGAGAGATAATCTTATATTAGACAGCAAAGAAAATGCGACACAATTAAGGGATTAAAAATATTTGAATTGCACTCTTCATTTTGTGAGCTACCCAAAAACAGCTAAGCTGGCTTGAGGCTTGAAGCTTAGGGGTCTATTCTGGTATCCCCGGTTGGGTTGGGAGACGTCACTTTTTCCGTTGTTAACGGCCGGGAAAAGTGACGTCTCCCAACCCAACCGGGGATACCAGAATAGACCCCTTAGACTTACTCAAGCGAATGAATTGGTGCAAATCCGGCCCCAGGCAGAACTTTCAGTTTTTTATTCGAATTCTTTTATGGAAAATAGCAATTAGAATAAAAATGAAAGTGATACAAATGTAAAAGTTGGTATAATTTTGGATAGAAGGGAGAAGTTTTGAAAAATAATTATTGGAAATTACCGTGTAGTCTAAAATCCTTTGGAATAGTTTTGTTTATAATAGATTGTTTTACGTGAATCCTCAAACCGAACCGGGATCTTAACCGCTTCTTGGTCGGCGTGGCGTGTCATATGCTCGGCTCTTTTGTGCCCGTTTGTTTTAAATTTGTAATTAAGTCAATGTAACTATTAATTTTAAGTACAAAAATCACCTGTCTATTGTTTAGTTCTTAAATGCATGTCTATTGTTTAGTTCTTAAATGCATGTCTATTGTTTAGTTCCTAAATTCATGTCTATTGTTTAGTTCCTAAATTCATGTCTATTGTTTCGTCCCTAAATTCATGTCTATTGCTTAGTTCCTAAATTCATGTCTATTGTTTAGTTCCTAAATTCATGTCTATTGTTTCGTTCCTAAATTCATGTGCCTACCTAGTTATCTCTCAAGCTGTTTACTAATTTTTTCCCTGATCAGTTTGTCAGAAATAAATAATGAAAATAAGCCCGTGAAAGACAGACAAAAACACATCTTTTTTGCGCATTCTATTCATTTAGCCTGGACGAGCTGAAGTCTTCGATAATGAAGACAATGAAGTGAATTCATGCTCACCTGTTGCCCGTCAGTGCTCAACGTCCATCTAATTTTGGTATCTGTTGTACATCTTAAAGGAGTAAAAAAGGTGTAACATCACCAGGGCCAGATTTCCCATAGGTCTAACCTAGGCCATGGCCTAGGACGTGTTGAGGGATGACGTATGGGGGGGGGGCGAAGAGCAGTGATATCGCACTTTGAAGCATCACGTGAATGGCGTGCCTGCCTGGATTTTTCGATTAAAATGGGTGGAAAACAAAAAGAGCTCGGGACAAATGGCTTGGCTAGCCTTCAAGTGAATTGCTGGCTTAATATCTTTTAAATGGTCAAGATCATCCTAGTTATTTGGCAATTTCAAGTAAATTAGGTAATGTGTCGTGAACAAGTTCTCGTAACATTGTGTCATAAATGTAGCAGGTCATCTTCCTCAGTGCATTTTCCATTGTCTTCATTGTTGCAAAAATGTGATATTTCCTCATTATCATTTTCCCTCATTCTCTCCCCCCCGGTACAGCGCGGCCGTTCTAGAAGACACTCAAAGCGGTATTAAGCATCAAGGGATGATGAATAAAAAATGGGGAAAGATGATGATGATGGAATCCACCCATTTACTTTCTTTCAAAAAATTTTAACGTCTTCACTCATTTTTTACGATTCGGGGGTGGAGGAGTTGAGGGAGGGTGCTCCGCTCGTAACTCTCTCACGAGGGGGCGGAGGGGGGCTCCAAGATCGTTTGGCGGGAATGGATTTTTAAGTGCCGTCGAGCAGATCATGGCAATAAAAGTGCCCAAGCATCGGTACGAAATTTACTGTTATTTTACACAAGGTGATGTAAATATCGCCTGGATACTTTCTTTCTCTCTTTTTTGTCCATTTTTTTCTGTCATAGAATCTTTTTTTTTTGCAATTGAATAGGGCACTTTTAAATTGAAACCGTATTTTTTGATGGCCTGCTCTCTCCATTTGGAACTTAGCACTTTGAAAGGAAAAATCGTTCGATTACGGCTCCTGCAATTCTGAAACAAATATTTATTTTTTAGAAAATTGTTATTCTACATTTTTACAGGCATCTGTAATTGATGATACTCCGCTGGCACACCATTTAGGTAATATTTTATGAGTTCTATGATTAAGGCCCTGTCTTTGTCGACGTCGCATCAAATTCTTGACCGCTAAATTTTGGAGAATGGTAAATGCTGCCAGTGGCGTAGCGGTGGAAAATAGCGTACAGACATAATATGGGGCGGCCCCCGGCGGGTTCGTCAGTGACTTGCCAGTTGTAATTGGTGCTCAGGCCATGGTCTTTCGCCTCCCCCTACCATCGTTCTTTCTTTAAGAAGTGATGCCACTGAGTATGTTGGCTGATGTGAGTTTTGTGTCATCTGTTGTTTTTTACATCAAAATATCTGGAAAAAAATAATGAG
Organism: Araneus ventricosus; assembly: GCA_013235015.1. Taxonomy (NCBI): domain Eukaryota; kingdom Metazoa; phylum Arthropoda; class Arachnida; order Araneae; family Araneidae; genus Araneus; species Araneus ventricosus. The sequence continues at coordinate 2,448 of BGPR01053679.1, read as the reverse complement.
TGTTTACTTCGATTCACACCATGAACGAAATATTCTTAGCAACGATGCTAAAGGAAATAATGAGTACACAAATTTTAAAAGTAATGAGTGTTTACTTCGATTCACACCATGAACGAAAAATTCTTAGCAACGATGCTAAAGGAAATAATGAGTACACAAATATTAAAAATAATGAGTGTTTACTTCGATTCATACCATGAACGAAAAAACGCTCGTCGGGATCATAGTATGGTTTCATGCGCAGCACATGTACGACATATTTTGTTTTTCGGCGTCTCGGGCTCAGTAGAGGAAGTGGAATCGTATAGGATCTGGGTTTGTTCATCGGAATCATAGTAAGGTTTCATGCGCAGCACATGCACGAGATCTTTTGTTTTTCGGCGTCTCGGGCTCAATAGAGGAAGTGGAGTCGTCTACGATCTGGGTTTGTTCATCGGGATTATAGTATGGTTTCGTGCGCAGCACATGTACGAGATCTTTTGTTTTTCGGCGTCTCGGACAAAGATCAAAGTCTTGCATTTCATATGTTACGTCAGATAGTCGTCGTATGACTTGTTAAGGGCCGAAGTATCTCTTAAACCACTCCTAACTTAACTAACTTATCTTGTGTAACTGACACAAGAATTTTATTTTATTCTCCACAGTCAAATATGATAGGGGACAAAGAGATACTAGGCTCTGGTACACATTTGCTCTTGCTACTCTACCCGGTCCTCAGTTCTTCGTTGCTGTTATCACACAATCATACCTCAAAAATGCTTAGGTCTATCTCTTAAGGTATCCGACTGTGTTCGGAGACATTTTTCTGAAAAATAATTTGTATATATTTTTTAATATTATTTTTCAATTGCATATGTTTTAAAACTATGAAAATATTGTAAAATTAGGCTTTCAAAATAATATTTTTTAAAAAAACTGAGAAATTTGAAGAAAAATGACTAAAATATTTGCCTTACGCTAACAGCCATAGACAAAATCATATTCTAAATATACATAAATCTTTGTAGGAGTACATTTTTATGACGGTTATCTGTGTTATGCTCTAAAATATTTCTTCTACTTCAAAATAGTTTTGAGATATAGCTGAACATAGTTACGTAACTGGTAATTGTTCATAAAAAATGCTTTTCGTTTATATTCAAGCACTTAAAAATAATACTTGATTTTAAAATTGACCTTAGTTTTTAAAGGAAAACATCAAGCATATTACAGAAAACAATCTCAGAAAACTTCATATCAATACTTGAATAACTTTTTTAGAAATCATTGTTACTGTCGACAGTTTTCCTCAAAAATATCATTTCTCAGGAAACACATTTAAAGTTTTCATGCAACTTAAAATAATGCTTACAGTTCGGTAATAAAACAGCTGTAACTCCATTTGTAATTCACGTAGAGTAAAAAGTGAGACAGTTTTCGAAAGCTGATTAAACAGGCTACAAAATTAAGGCATAAAATTTGTTTTGATAATTTCATCAGAAACGACGATTTTAAACCAGTCGGATACCTTAAATCGAGCCTAAATTAATAGTAACTATATTACAGAGATTAACATGCATATTTCCTGATGATTATATCCCATTTGTTTGTGGTGATGTGTTTAATGCACCAGAAAATGCAGACAACACATTCCTCCCACCCCTTTTTTCGCGCGCCAGTCTTCGTCTTAGAATGCATTTCACTTTTTCCTTTCTATTTTCCTTCACTTCACTTCCAAATGGAATATCTGTTGATAAATTCTTGGAACACATTGCATCCGACTAGCATTCCATCTCAAATTCAGACACCTTATATTAACACGCATAAAAAAAATAGCAAAAAGAAAACTTAACGCAACCACCACAGCTGGGCACAAACGAACGAGTGAAAAGTTTCCAAAATTACAAAGAAAAGCCAGCAGCACGGAAAGAAAGGAGGCGAAGAAAAAAAGAAAATCAACATTTTCTTCCGGCATCTTTTAAGAAGTTCGCGACCCGACAAGAACTATTCCGGCGACATTCAGCGTTGACAGTTTAATACATTCCCTCCTCCTTTTAATACATATCCCTGGTGTCACTGCACATACGAAACTTTTGAAGCAAGTTTCAGTTTCAGCCGCCGAGCAATATGTATGGTAATTCGGCATGGCTTAAATTAGGGGTGGAGGTGCAACCCGGCCACCCCTTCTCCCGCATTCGATTAACCCCCGGGCGTTGAAGCCCAGGTAACAAATTTTTCGCCTGCGTGGGGGTGTGACAGGTCTATTTGGAGGCAGCCCGGGGGAGGTGGGGATAAACCTGTCACAAACTCGCAGTCCACAGTCGGTTTTGGGATATTAACATACACACGATCATAATCGGTGTGTGTTCTGACTCTTATGAAGTGTGAGAGAGGAAATGAACAGGATGGAAATGGAATCGAGTCGGGCGAGTCGAAGCATTTATCTGGTTGAAGTGAATTTTGAGCTAT
>BGPR01053678.1:0-10021 GCA_013235015.1 Araneus ventricosus | reverse complement strand
CCATGTTTTAATTTTTTCAGAGCCCTTCTATCCTTGGCAATAAAATAGAAATGGAAATAACCAAACTGGTGGAAGAGAACAAGACTTTGCTCAGGCTAGGGTTGTGCTTCGATGTTCCCGATGCCAGAGTTAGGATTACCGAGCACTTACAGAAGAATAATGATAGAAGTGAGTGTCTGCCAATTGATTTTATGGCCATTATCTTTATGGGTGCCTTTATGTCAAATAATTCATCGTTTTCTAATTTAAATAGTGTATTTGGTATCTTGTATGTTGATTTTTTAAAAAAAATTTTACATAAACTACTAGAAGTACGCACACGGCATTGCCCGTGGCATAATGACTTCAACAAAATTAAAAAAAACCAAAGTTTTGAAAATGAAATCAAAACGTATATTATTGATTTCGTCCTCGATTTGTCGTGAAAATACACGCAGGAACTTGAGCGAGATGAATAACGTGTTCTTTAACTAAATATATCAGCATATATGCACGACTATCAAAAAGTATAAAACAAATAAATCAAATGATTCTTGGATCAGTAAAATGAAGTAATTAAGATTAGCTGACTCAATAAAATGATCGAGAGTATGGCGTGACTTTTGCTTGGTACCGCCAGCCAATTGGATAGTAGAAATGCATTCTGTTAACTGGGAGTAACTGTAGGTCTGTCGAAAGCTTCGTCGATTGGGATATACAAGAGAAAATGTTTAGAACTGATCAACAAGAAAATTCATAGAAAATAGGAGAAAAAAGATATTTTAACCATTCTTGTTTTAAAACGGGGATAAATATCCCAGTTTATACCTAAAAAATGGAAAATGATAGCGTTATTAGTACATCGGATGCAAGAAAATAAGAACTGAAAATTAAAAATATAAAGGAAAAGTGATTATTATTTAAAAATTTCTCAAAATTCAGTAAATTATGTTGGAAATTCCAAACAAACTTCATTAGAATGAAAATTGTTTGTTATATCTGATGGTGCATTGATTGTTTTTCCACAATCATTACAAAAGATACTTCAGCCATAAACGTGCCAAAAATGATGCAGAAAAAACACAATATTAAATAAAAAAAATTCTAGATTAAATTTTAAAGTTCTGGCTTCGAGGTGCATTGAGTCGCCATTAAGATTACCTGTATGCCAAATTTCATGGCTGTAAGTATGATAGATTCGTCTGGACATCGCACACACACAAACATAGTCTTTTATAAGTATAGATTAAAGCTATTTTTTACCCCAAAATTTGAAGGAAGTTCAGAGTACATAGAAAGTAATGAAAGGCCATATTACCAGTGAATGAAACCACACTTGTTTCTATGCAAAAATAACTATTTAATTAATTGTCATGAAATATTCATTCAAATCTTCCTTGTGCTTCATAGTATTCATGAGCAAAATTTGAAGAAAATCTATTCGGTGTGGATTTCTGTAACCTACGAACAATATACTAAATTTCACTTTTATCGATATCAGTATTTGTTAAACTTCCCCCCCCAACTGGAATGTTATTCTTGTTGCATTTTAAATTCTAGGAAATAAAATGGCCACTCGACTGCTTTGTAAGTCTTGAGTCAGACTTGTAATTACTTGCTTTATTGCATTTAAAATTTATGTTCTAATTATTTCATTTCATTGGTTATAGCTACAATTTATTTAGTAGCGACTGATTGGGGGTTTTATTGTACAAAAGCCAGGTTTGACCATTCTGCGTCAAACACTGGGAATTAAAATCGTTGTACTTGCTTCACTGTTAAAATTTCCTTAAAACTCTCACAGCATTGTAAAAAAAAGAAAGAAATGTTAACTGATATTTAATCAAATAAAATTACTAAAACCAAATCACTAATAAAAAATAATACTTTGTTCAGAGTATCCTATAATTGGTCTCCCATATTAGGTTGTGTGCTGTTAAAATATTTCATTATAAATTTATTAAAATTAGTGCAATCGGTCAATATATGTTGTATAGTTAAAATTGTGTTACTTTATTTACTAAACTTTAGACGGACCTGCCAACTCTCCCACTTTTGGTGGGAGTCTCCAGCTTTTTAACAATTTCTCCCACCTCCCGATTCTCACCGATTTCCTCCAGCTTTTTAGTATTTTCTAGGAATCAGAGAAAATAAATAATAATATTAATAAAAAGCAGTAAAAGAGCGACGAAAGAAAAATCCAGTGCTTGCTACGACCACATTCTCCTCAAATTTCGAATGCGTGATGTCATTCCCTACGGATTCTTCATTAGCTCTTTGCCACGGTATCATGTCCAAACTTGTTGACTAGTGACTATCACCATGGGTTTTCAGCTCATGTGCTGCTTTGGCTGTTTAAGGCACTAGGGAGAATTTGTTTATCTCTTCTGCCTATATTGTCGTGTTAGGGGTATCGCCGAAATATTTTTAAAATTTTTTTTGTGCGTGCATTTCTTTTTCCACCAGTCCAGATCTCTGATGTCATCAAAAGAATCTAAAAAGAAATACCTGACTGTATTTGCCAAGACCTATTCCGAGGATTATTGGTTTATTATCGCTTCGAAAGAAGATAAATCGTTTGCACTTTGCACCATTTGCGCGTTTGAGTTTTCAATTGCTTCCGGCAAAATCTGCAACAACTTCTCTAAAGGAGTAAAAGTACATTATCATGTAATTTGTAAATACGACTTATTTGTAAGTAGAACTCGACTGCAAATATGAAAAAAACTATAATCAAGAAATATATATATATGAAGAAATGTAAATCCATAAATTAAAGCTCTGAAGTATAAATATATATATATATAGGTAAGTCAATAAATTTACATTGGTAATACTGTCTAGATATGAAATATGTTTGGAAGAGTGGGAACTAAAAAAGTGTCTTTTAAAAAACTGATCAGATTATTTTATAACCCAGCTAAACAATTTTTAAAAATAAATACATTTTTATTTTAAATTTTAAGAAAAATATAGCCAAAATAAAAGATTGTTTCATTTGGCCCCCGCCACCTTATTTGTACACGAGTTAAATAAAGTAAATGTTGGCGCTTCTGCGCATTTGTGATCATATTTGTATAATTGAAAATGTCTCCCTCTTTTTCAAATCTGGAGGTTGGCTGGTCTGCGTTAGACATATAAAATGTATTGTTTTGCTGTGCGTAGTCGAACTTTATCTGAAATTAATTTTTTTCCAGTTCGTCTGAGACGTATTGGATGCGAACCTTGAAAGGTTTTTATCTGAAGGGAAAACATGCCTCTATTTCTAAGCCATAGTATTAGGAAAGGACTATGAACTGACCTGCATGCTCTGTATTATGTTATATACCCCCTTCTGTATAATAGTTTCAAATAGAGTATCTTAGTCTTGTCTTGTAAGATATATTTTTGCAATGATAAAAACTGGTGTTTCAAGTTGTCGAATTTGTGATTTTTTTTCTTTTGTACCGAAAGGCCTGATTTGATTGTTTTGTTTTATCTTGAAGTTTTCTTCTGTGTTGTGTTGCATGTCTTGTCTGTGAGTTCATTTCAAAATCATTCTCCATAAGTATTTATCTTTGAAAGTTTTAAAAATTTGTGTTGTGTTCTTTGTTTGAAATGTGGAATTTTTTTTCTCCCAGTGTAAAGAAATGTTTCGTTTAAATAAATCAATATAAGCATGGCTTGTTTTGCCAATATGAGGTTTTATGCATTTATATAGTTTAAATAAAAATTATATTATCATTCTCTAGTTGTTTCCTGAATAATATATTTTTTTAGTCCACTCTAAAATCGGAATTATTTTTAAAAATTAAAAAAAAAAAAGTGTTTTTGTTATAGCTTTTATTTTCTTTTTTTTGCAATAGCTTTATTTTTTGTGCTATTTTTGCATATTATAAAGAAGTTCTTAGATCAATATACATACTTTAAAATTAAGTTGGCTTTAGCTCATCTTTTCATTTGCCAAGAAGCATTTAAAGCCTAGAATTTTTTATGGAATTTCTTTTGAGTTGTGTGTAAAAGTTATTCTCATATTTGTAAACTTTCATTTGATGGTTACTTTGAAGATATATGCTTCAAATAGATATGCTTCATCAATCTGCTTTATTGCTTGTGTTTGTACCGGTGATATAATGAACATGTATGTATTTTGTATTATTACATGACATTTTAAAAATTGGCATAATCGGAAGTGATGACTGTTTAAAATTTTGGCATGAAATCATCTTTTTATAAGATTTTTGATGATACTTTAAAGATTCTAGATTTGAATATACAAGAATTATTCTTTTACAATTTTGTATTTTATCTAATTTAAAATTATTTTTAATAGCAATTTGAAAATTCTAATATTATTAATTTTATTTATTCAATCAAGATTTTTTGTATTTTATCTAATTTAAAATTTTTCTTAATGCAAGTTTAAAATTTTTAAGCTACTAAATACAATTTTTTTTGAACAAAACTTCAACTTAACATTTTCTGATACCTATTTGATAATATTTTTAATGTGTATCGCCATAGCGTCCCTTGAAAATAAACTAAGTCTGAGATGTTTGCGTTTCAATTTATCTGCTATTCCAAGAGTGAAACTGCTCTCTAGATATACTGCCTCTTTGACTCAAAGTGAACATTGTAGAGCAAAATATATTGCTTGCTTGTGCTTTGCACTGCCAATTTGACTATGTTAATCATTTTAAATTATAAGTAAATGTATACTTTATTTCTCATCATCTTTCTACATAACTGCTGTTTGTAATTTTTTCAATTATACTATAATAAAAAAGGCTTGTAAAATGAAGTGTATATGTTTTTCTTCTTGGTTATCATAGTAACCTTAGAGCATCTGGCTTTCAAATTTGTCAAATGATTAATTTTCGGATGAATTAGAAATTTAATGCCACAATACGTGGGATTGCATTCATTTTGTTTACCCATTAATGCCCAAATTAACTTCAAGCATAGATTTCAATAAATTTCTATTAGATTATGCTTGAAACACTGAGATTGAGTTAACTGTAAAGTAAAATTAAATTCGGAGAAGGAAAAATCTTTTTGGGTTTTGTTTAGAAAAGTATAAAAAAAGTAAAATTATTTTTAAATCTTTTTTTTTTACTTTCTCGTATACAAAGAGAAAGTATTGCAATCGTCAAAAAATTCAATCTCCAAATTTTGATGAATCTCCACGTTTTAGACCTCCCCGAGAAAGAAAAACACAATTTTAGAATTCTGTGTGTCTGTGAACACGATAACTTGGAAACTATTAAAGATGCAGGGTTGAAATTTGGTGTGATCTTCACACATAATTTGTAAGTTTCTATCATATTTTGAACAAACTCCATCTATGGGAAATCTGTCTGTCCACGTTCATGTGAACACTATAACTCAAATTTGAATAGCTAGATGGATAAAATTTGGCACACAGTTTTATCATCATGAATGTAGGTCCTTATCAAAGTTCGGACCAAATCCGTGGAAGGGTTGATGGTCTGTCAAACTGTATAATCACATATTTTTAATCTTGATAACTTCTTAACAAAATTACTTGGATAAATGAAATTTGGTATATGGCCTTCTTACCTTGATTGTAGATTTGTGTCCAATTTTTGTGTCAATCGGTTGAAAAAAAAGGTGTTCAAATTGTTTAATTAATTTTTCTAATCAGATTCTCTATATGCATGCGTACTGGTAGCAATCTCTGTGCACACGGAAGCTATTGAGCGAATTACATCACTTTGTGCTTGAGCCGGCAAGAGTGGAACCTAGCAGTGTGTCATAGATGCATTTTAATTGGTACGCATCTCTTTGAATTTGATTCTTTACCTAAATATTTTACAATCACTATACGGGTTGTAAATAAATAAATAAATCACTATAATCTACAATGAAAATCCTTCTGATAGTCATTGGATTCTGGATTACAGTAGGTTCTAATTTTTTTATCCACTCTGGAAAAGAGGAAACAGCACCTTTTTGGGGAAGTATACAAGAAAGTTTAAGAGAGATCACTCCCGCTGGTTTACATAAATATTAAAGACTTAAAATATAATAAAATATCAAAAAATAAAATTGCTTTCTAATTTTAGCATTACTTCAAAAATAAATCAAAGGAAAAATTTTCAAAATGATGACCTTTTGACTTAAAAATCTGGCTAGCTGGTGGTATATGCCTGTTGAAACCTTCTTAGGAATTTGGTAATACCTATTAATTTCATAAAACAAAGAAACAATTGAATGCATTCAGTTTTTAGCCATTGAAGTGAAATGTAACTGTCTTATAAATAGGTTGCTCAACTCTTTAACAGTTTAATATCTGGTATCTGAAAGCTGATATTGATATAAGAAACATGTTAATCACAAATGCTGTTGTAAAAACTCTTGAAATATTTAGTTTTATAACTTTTAATCCTAAAATAGAACGTTTCGTACTTCTAAAATGGAAAGTTTATTCTTGAATTGGAAAAATCAAATTCAAATCCAATATTTTCTTTAGTAAAGAAATTATTTTTAAATTTTTAGAATTTGAATCTTAAAACTAGATCTCAAACTTCAGCTTTTGAAAATAAGTTTAGTTTAATTATTAATTAACGTCCTGTTTTGAAGCAATATGAGGACTATTTTGGGATGGACCTAGTAATTTTGAGCCACGGTCAGATGATGAGAATGGTGTCTGAGCTGGTACCCCCTCTCCAAACTTCCATGCCATACCAATGGGAGGATGTTTAGCCACTACATATGATTTGGCATGCAGCGGGCCCCATACATGGCGGATCTTCAATAGAATCGGGTTTTGAACCTGGCGCCCTCTGGCCCCAGAGCCGAGACCTTGCCACTAGGCCACCGCGGCCCTTTGAAGATAAGAGCCAATACACACAGGATATTAGTATAGTATGTTTATTTTATTTCTGTTTTGTCATTGCTAAGAAAGTTCTAATTTGTTTTCAACATTATCTTGATATAACAGTCTCAAATAGAGGTAATTTTTATATCATAACATACTCATTTATTATAATTATTAAATCACCATGTGTCTAACCATTTTTTCTTTTTCAATACACATAGATTTGAATATTTCAATAAACTATTTTAATTTTTAAAAATTTAAATCAACTCACTAAAATAGTTCTAAAATTCTCCAACCTGTTGCCTTAGAACCTGTGCAACTATGGGATTCCCACATACTTGATGGCTTGGTCACCTGCCAAGTTTATAGTTATGAAGCACAGTAAAAATTTGAATTGAATTAAAAGTTGAATAAATTTTGAAAAAAATGGCATAAAATAGATGAATGTAGCACAATAAATATTTCATATATATTGTGAGTAGTTATGGTAGATGGTTTAGTTGTTAATAAATTTGATACATGCATACTTTTTTATTTTGCGAAAAAAAAAAAAATTAATTTTTCTTATTTTACCTATTTTCTGCTTTTTAGATTTTAGTTTACAATTCTTATTTTAAAAATCTTGGAATCTTGAAATTAGTTTTTATCAAATTTCCTACCAGGTTGTGCCACTAGTAAGGAATAAAAATTTAATTAAAATTAAGTTGTTGTTGATGATTAAATCTGAAATTTTTTTAAAACTAGTTGATAATTAAATCTGAAAATATTAAAATGGTGAATAAAAGAATACACAAGTATAGAAACGACAGCAAAATGTTTATTCTAAAATTACAGATGGTAAAATAACTAATGCTTTTTAACATTAGAATGTTTTGGGCAATAGTTTCGAATTTCTTTCTTTTTTTTTTTTAAATCATCTGATCAGCATCATCTGATGTCATTTATGTCTGTGCAGTTTCTGGCACGCTGTCAACTTCTTAACGAAAAAATTTTCTGCTTTTTAGATTTTAGTTTACAATTCATTATTTTAAAAATTTTGGAATCTTCAAATTAGTTTTTCTGAAATTTCCTACCACGAAGTGCCACTAGTATGGCATAAAAATGTAATTTAAATTCATTGATTAGTTGAGAATTAAATCTGAAAATATTAAAATAGTGAATAAAAGAATACACAAGTATAGAAACGACAGCAAAATGTTTATTCTAGAATTCCAAGACGGTAAAATAACTAATGCTTTTTAACATTAGAATGTTTTGGGTAATAGTTTCAATTTTTTTTTTAATATCTCCATCGTTATCTGATGTCATTTTTGTCTGTGCAGTTTCTGGCATGTTGTCAACTTCTTAACGAGAAAAAAAGTGGGAGAATTCCCCTCCCCCCCCAAAAAAATCATGACAAGCCCCAGATTTGCTGTAGAGTAATAACATTAAATTGCCTTCATTAATTTCCGAATGTGGATTCCATCTCGATACCTAATTTTTCATTTGGTGTTGATTGAATCCCATATCGTCTATTCTGGTGAAAGGATAACATAGCACAGATATTAATCTCTTTATTTTTTAAACATAACATTTTTAATGTCTTTTTCATTTTCATCAAATGTGGTAAAATTCTTTTCAGTTTCGCTTGGATATGACTGCAAGAGTAACATCGATATAAAATGCCTTCTTTATTGCATGCATACAATCTTTGTTGTTTCACAAATAAAATATTTTTGGTTATGTTGGGCAGTAGTTAAAATCTCCTCGTGAGAGTTGTATCAAATTTCGGTTTTTCAGGTTTTCCGGTTCCGCACATGTGCCTGTGACTCGAACGGACCTCCTCTTCTGCGTGTACCACTTGATCCCGCAGTCGCATATAATCGGGTTATCTGAAATGGAAATAAACTTGTATTTAGAAATAAACTTGTATTTAGAAATAAACTTGTATTTAGAAATAAACTTGTATTTAGAAATAAACTTGTATTAGAGAAAATAAACTTGTATTTAAAAATAAACTTGTACTAGAATAAACTTGTATTAGAGAAAATAAACTTGTATTTAGAAATAAACTTGTACTAGAGTAAACTTGTATTAGATAAAATAAACTTGTATTTAGAAATAAACTTGTACTAGAGTAAACTTGTATTAGAGAAAATAAACTTGTATTTAGAAATAAACTTGTACTAGAGTAAACTTGTATTAGAGAAAATAAACTTGTACTAGAGTAGGGCTTTCACGTAGGAAAATTAAATAACACTCCATTAGTCTCACTCGTTGCTTAGACTTCAGGGTTGAAATCTGTAGGAGAAGAGTATTCGCACATTACTTCACTAAGTTTTAGAACGATCACGGCATATTAAATAGAGCTGATTCGTTGTCTTATTAATGTTTTCTATTCATTACATCATTATTCACTTCTATGGACGAGTTTTCTGATTTGTTTATTTTCGTGTCACAGAACTTCCGTGGTGAGGATTCACTTCCCAGATAGCAAAGAAGGTCGCGGAAAGGTTGCTGTTTCACTTTCCATAGGCTGACCGCGAAAGCATTTTCGCGGAAACCATTGCCGCAAGGTTTACGTCGGAAAGCTTTTTACGAACTACCTCACCGACAAGGTTTGAACGACAAGTCCGCGAAAGGATTTCCGTGCAAACCGTTTCAGAAACCATTCCCGCAAAATTGACGTAGGAAAGCTTTTTATGAATCACCTGTCCGCTCGTGTGTAGTCCCTCATGTATAGTGGTTAGTGCGCTTGCCTTCCAACTCTATGAACGCGAGTTCGATCCCCGGCTCGGAGGTATGTGAAGTTTTGTCAGAATCTACAACGAAATCGTACAAGTAAATTCAATTAAAAATTAGATTAATCAATTAATTGAAATTATGAATTAAGCTTTGATTAATTAAGATTCCTAATTGATCTAATTAATTGACATTCCAGATAACTCAAAGTTAGACTAAGATGACGTCAGAAGAAGGGGGATAAAAAAAGGGGGTTGGACCCCTCTGTAGGAGTACGGCTTGGGAAGGGGGTTCTATTTTGTCCGCCGAATGGACGTTAAGAACCTTCTGAAAGGCCTGAAACAAGTTTCAGGAAATCCTGAAACAAGCTTGTAATAAAAGCTTGGGGAAATCTTACTAAAAACCTTGTTTCTTGTTGACTAGCGAACCTTTCCGCTACCTTACAGAAAAGGTTCAACCCTTGTCATGGAAACCTTTGTGACAACCCTTTACCCTTGC
>BGPR01053677.1:0-10358 GCA_013235015.1 Araneus ventricosus | reverse complement strand
TTCGCCACTGGACAGCAATATTCAAAGTTTTCAATAATAAAAAAAAGAATTTTACTTTTGAACATCCACTAAGAGAGCTTCATCAACATAGTGAAATGAATCCCGAACCTGAGACCTATGAGTTTAGAAGGCATTTCGAGACTTAAAAACTAACCTTAATATTTTGCAGATTAAATTTATTTTAGATACACCTGAGTTATATATTTTGTTAGCTTACAAACAAGTATCGGAACTGTTTTATAGATAATGATTAACTAAAATGCTAATTTGTCATGGAATGTATTAATAGGCGAAGATAACTGAAAAATTTACTGTCATAGATCGTCAAACAGTGTTATAATATAACCATCTAGTCAGTCGAGAAACAAACATGGGATGTTTTCGCATTTTTCTAACCTTTAGCTTTTTCTTTTTTAATTAGAAGAGCAAGGAGAAGAAGTTCTTCCTTAGACGCCATTCACTCAAATGACTATTTCCCTCAATTATTTGAAAGCTGCGCCACCAGTTGCCGGGTTTTAAAATACTTCGGCAACTGGCGGCGCAGCCAATTTTGCAGACAGCTGCGCCACAAGTTGCTTTCGGCTAATAGCGCCCTAAAAATGCGATTTACTGAATATTGTATTTCTTACCGTTGCGCATTCGTTAGTTGTTAGCGTTAGCTTACTGTTGGGCATTTAAACCGATGATATAAAGACGTTTGAATATGATTACAGTAAAACTTGGATTAAGGGGACATACGACTGTTCAACCTCGAAAATTTTCTTTTTTATGAAATATATTATTCCCCTATCTTTTTTGAACAATTTAAAACAATCCGTGTTAAAAAAAAATCCCATAATTATGAAAGTTATGAAGGAAAATGTATCAGCTATTCAATGTAAACATTTAAAATGGCCATAACTTTAAAGCGCTATATCTCAAAATGCGTTGTTTTGATATTGTGCGCACGATATCTCAAGAACTATTGAATATTTTTACAGAAAATATTTACCTAATATGTATTGTGCTATGTTCTACAAAGTGAAACACATTTTTGTACATATTTTCTCCAAAGAAGTTTTTTGGAAAAGACTTTTTCTTCTTGCCCTTGTTCCTGTCCTGCTTCTCCTGCCCAGAGGCAGCTGTGGAGTGGGGAGGGCAAAGGACTTGTGGAGTTGTTAGAGCGACATGGTGTCATGGACCTGGTCTAATCTTGGGCCAGAGGGACATGAAACAACAACAGAAGTTTTTGGGGGGTTAAAATGTTAAAATTTAAAAAATTTTTGACATTTTTATTTTAAATTGGTATATAAAATAGAAATTCAATTTAAAATGTTAATAAATTGAGGTTCAGTTTCTTAAACAGACTGTTTGGATTACTTAGAGACCCAAAATATTGTGTTTAGATAAGTACAGTGAAACCTCTCTGAGCGGCCACCCCTCCGTTCCGAGAAAAATTGGCCGCTCAGAGGGGGTGGCCGCTCTGAAGGGTTTTCGTTACAATTACGAGATAATTACTATAATACATAATATAAACAAGCCTGACACATATTTCTTATTTAAAATGAAGTTTGAGACTTATCTAAAGAGAAAATAGTACATTATTTAATAATTTTTTACATTTTTTGAAAAAAGGATACAATTTGTGACTGTTTTAAGTTTTTATCCTTCTCGGAAAATCCATTTTTTGAAGTTCGTTTTTCAGTTTAAAAAGTAAATCTCTAACCGATACGTTTGTCAAATGGGATGGGCGAACCCACCCGGCGGCCGTTTAGAGGGGTTGGGTGGCCGTTGCTAGGGGTTATTTTAACATTAGGTCTATGGGCCGAAAAATCCGTGCCACGAAAAATTGGCCGTTAAGAGGGGTGGCCGCTATGCAAGGGTGGCCGTTCGAAGAGGGTTCACTGTATTTTATTCGCAAGCATGCGCGCAAGGTGACTATATTATTTTTCTCCAAAAATTATACCCATATTTATTACTCTCTCAAGAAAAAAACATACTAATATAAAGGTTTGAAAATGTGTGTATTATAAGAGAAAGAACAGATAGTTTTCTAGAAAAAAGTGAGTTTGTGAATTGCATCGTTTCAGATATATGTTGTATCGAATTTGACAGTTTCCCCCATTTTTCGAGGTTTAAGAGTCGTTTGTCCCCTTAACCGTTAGTTTCTGTTATTCTTCATCGTCACAAAAGTAAAAATTAAAGTAGGTTTAGGGTATTACAATGCATTTCTGAAAATTTCTACTCTTATATTGAAGTTCATATTGATCATTTTGTAAAACTAAATACAACATATATGCATCGTTCTCTTTTAAAGGATTTTGGTTTCATTTTCGCCAACAGCGAAACCACGTTACTGTACATATGCATAAAAAGATTTCTGTTATCTGTTTATTCGGTTATCCGTCATAGACCTGATCCGCACTGTGACGGTTAATCGAAGTATTACTGTAGTTATATAGATACTGAAGACGTAAACTGAAGATAATAGTCTTGGAAATTCCAGCATATCATTATTATTAAAAAGATGTACCAACCCACGTTATGAGCGAGTATTCGAGGAGTCTCTTCACGGAGGTGTAATGCACCATCTGCACCAGTGGGTGTACGAGGTAAGTGCAGTAGGTGAGACGACTGAAGGAGATCCAGGCTTTCTAGAAAACTGTTCACAAAATCTGATAGAAAACAAAATAGAGCTTTATAAAAATATGTAAACGTTTTCTACCGGACTGTTACAGTAACGTAGACAGGGTAGGTGACGCTAGGGTCAACGTTTTGTGAGTAACCAGAGTAACCCGGGGAATAATATGAATTCTTTTTACCCAGTCGTCATCAATGGCTTAGCAAGCGTAAATAGCACTTAGAGCATGTTGTATTTTTACGCACCCTCGTCATATTTCGCTTTAAAGAATGGTATAAACGCAGTAATGTTGTGATTCCATGGCTCGTGGGGAATCTATATCTCCCTTGGCCCCCCGGTCACTACGCCACTGGGTTCTTATAATTAAAGCCAGAAGGTCCTAAAGCAGGAGGTATGGCTCAAAAAGAAAAAAAAATCACTAGCATGTAGTTCAAGCGATGCACTGAGTGAAAATCGAATAAAAAAGAAAAAAATCAGAGAAAAGGTTAAAATTCTGTCAATAGTGACACTGGTCCAATGTTCCAATATCTGAAAAGATTTCTGCCAATACAGTAGACCCGGAAATCCGGACACGGGCTAATCCGTAACCCTCGGTTATCCGGACGGTCCATGGGGAATGATGCAAACCCGCACAAAAGGGAAGTCAACTGCCGGTGTCGCGCGGCAACTGCTCGGCTAGTCACGTGACATGTCGCGTCACACGTTCTCTTCAGTTCCGCTTCAGCTTTGCCTCCGTTCAGTTTTCGCAGTGCAGTGTTTTCCGGTCCGACTGTTCAGTGATTGATGGCTCCTCTAAAGCATAAAACCCTCAATTTAGAGGACAAAGTGAATATCATTTAATTTATAAACAGTGGGCAGAGCAACGATGCGATTTCCAAGACGTTCGGCATCGTGAAGTCAACATTTGGTGACATCCAATAAAATAAGGGCGGAATAATGAAGTTTGTCAGTACTACAGAAAGTGGTTCAAAGTTGCGTAAAACTATGAAAATGGCGGATAACATTGCACTCGAAAATGTCGTTTACTAATGGTTCATTCAACAACGGCGGTTTCACGTACCGGTAAGTGGTGAAATGATTTGTGAAAAAGCTCTATTTTTTCACAGACAAATGACTAAAAGCGACGAGGGTTTTGTTGACAGCAAAGGGTGGCTGGACAGATTTAAAGATCGTCATGGAATCAGGCGTCTCAAAATAACCGGGGAAAAGCTTTCTAGCAATTTAAGTGCAATTGAACCATTTAGAATCGACGTACTGCGTCTTATCAAAACCTGACAAAACTCGAGCTGTTCATAATTAAAAGGTGACACCAGGAAGGAAAGTAATCAAAGCAAAGATTAAATTCATGCCGTGTGCGAATGTGACTGGCAAACATGAGCTTTCTTTGTTTGTTTTCGGAACAGACAAAAAAACTCCGAGCCTTCAAGTCAGTCACGCTCCCTGTGTGCTATCGTGGGCAAGAAAACGCTTGGGTTACACGATAATTATTTTTGGATTGGTTTAAAACAGAATTTGTTCCAGCACTTCGACAACATATGGAATCCATCAATTTACCACAACAAGCTTTATTCTTGTTGGATAATTGTCCTGGCCATCCTTCCGCAGAAGAACAGTGCACTAATGACGGTGAACATTTCCGCAATGTTTCTACCCCCAACACGACTGCTTTGATCCAACCCATGGATCAGAATGTTATACAAAACATCAAGCTGGGATATCTCAAGTTGCTTCTTACGAACATTCTCAATGATCCTGTGTACGATGAAAACTTAGTGAAAACGCTGAGAAATGTAAATTTAAAAAATGTCGTGTTCAGTTTTGCTAACTGTTGGGCATCTGTGTCTACATTGCTGATCAACAAGTCGTGTAAAATCTTGCTTCCCAATTTTGTTGATGCTGAAGTTCAATAAAATGTTCAAAATGAAGAAATTCAGCTTGGATCACTCATTAACCAATTACAGAACAGGAACCCGATGTCCAATACTGAAGCCCTCCAGTGGGCTACTGAGGCTGACGACAGCTTGGCTCGAAATGAAATTTTAACAGACGATGAAATTATCGGCAGCAGCAGCAGATGATGACGTCACACCTGTAAACCCCGTCAAAATTTCTCATTCTGAGTCTCTGGTGGTACTCAGCATTTCATTACAGTAGGCTGAAGAGTACAGTTTTGAAGTACACTAAATTATGCTCCTCAGACGTTTAATAGACACAGCATTTGAATTAAAAATTGGAATAGCCGTGCAAAAATATCACTGACTTTTTTGCACACTATTTATGTTTATTCACTTGTTTTGCGTTATTTTTTAAAAACTAAGCTAATCCGAACATCCATGTGCCGGAATTCGTCCGGATTTACGGGGTCCTACTCCCTCTATATATATGAATTAAAGTTTTCTAAATAAAAGTGGTGTAATATTACACTATTTATTTTTTTACGCATCAAGTTTCACGGATTGTAAAATGTAAATCATTACTTTGAAAATAACATTTAAAGTGAGAAATAATTTAAAATGCTACTGCTGGCATTTAAACGAATGCAGAAAACTTTTCTATATAAATGTGGAGACGAACCTTTTTCAATTTAGAACACAAAATTTCGAATATCTTCCAATATATTCATGGCATATTAACCACAATTTATTTCTTGGGGTATTAATTCATGAGAAATTTATTTATGACAACAGAAACTGGTATTGTTATTGAATATTTTGAAGTTAGCGCAATTTTAAATATTTAGATAACCCCTTATGACATTTTAAACTATAGAATCTTTTAGTATACGTTATTTCCTGAAGATTGGTTCCTTTTTCTTAATATCCAATGAGAAATCGTGGAATAATGCTTGGGTGGATATTTTTTTTCCGCGAGTGCACCTTCAAACTTTACAATAGAAAAAATAAGTTCCTCATATTTAATTCGAAATCGTAAAATTCAAGTTAATATTTTCTCCTAAAAATTAGTGAGTTACTTTTTAAAGAAAAAAAATCAAATGAAATTTTGATATACAGCCATTTCTAGCGTTGCGAGGTCACTAAACTACAAAATAGTAACCTTCTTATTAAGGACGGAACAGATAGACCATTTACGTTACGAGTGGTCGAAAGATAGCAGGGTCTTTTTAACAAATGATGCAAAAAAGGGCAAAGCATCTTCGAGTTCCTCTGATAATATGCCCGTATTCAACTCAAAGGTTAATTGAAATACGAATTCGAAAACATACGGAATTTAAAATATACATCACAACGTAATAGCAAAGCGTTATACTAAAATTTGAAGTTATAAACTTGACTATTTTTGGAAATAAGAGTATTTGTAGTAAAAAAATTTCTGAGCATATGCCTAACGTAGCTTGATTTTTCTTTCATAATTTCAGTCAGATATATATTGCAGGTTATATAAAAATTGCAGGTGAATGCTATTAAGATTTGAAAGCTGTAGGCATTACAGCGAGCAGAATTTCCGTTGTTCACTAAGCGGAACAAAATGATGGGGTGTTTTCCACAAATCAATATTTTTCAAACTTGAATTTTAGTACAACAATATTGAATTTTATAAAAGTTGGATATCCCGAGAACGTACGTTAACTTATAAATTAAATGCATAATTAAAATTTCAATTCGACGATTAATTCTCGAAGATTACAACAAAGAAATACAACTCATACAATGTAGTGAATTCACTCATGATATCGTTGTATGTCTCGCTAGTTACTTTCTCATGCCATTTGAGTGCACCTTCCCCAGATTTGGCGAAAATCACTAAAAACGTGCTCATTAGAATAATTTCAACAACAGCTGATGGTTAATTCGTAGAAAATGTACAGTCGCGGGAAAAAAAAGATCCTCCCATTTTTATTCCGCCGCTAATCATTTTAACTTAAAACAAAATGTACCAATTTCAGGAAATCACGTCTACTAAAAGATTCCATGTCTAAACATTTCAAAAGGGGTCGTCTTCATATTTATAATTCCAGTAACTCCAAAATTATCAATGGCAACACCATTTCTTGACCATTCTTTCTTCTTGACTAGGGAAGTTTAATTTCCAATCTGTGCATGAAAAAGGAGAACCAATAACGTCAGAATCAAAGGTACCTGGTTTTACCCCACTATCCCTTTCTTGTAACGGCAAAACTTTAAAAATTGCAATAAAAGAAACGCGTGTTTTACGCATTCTTATCTAAGTATAAATGTTTCTTTAAGCATTAAATACATGATGCTCTACAGCCTAATACTAGACGAGATTTTAGCAAAAAAATAGATATTACCACTTTAAAATATGAAATATTACTTATAAAGACTCTAAAATGTAATGCAAACTTATCGAAGATTTTGACAATATCTTTCTTTAATAAGCGATTCGACGTTCTGTCGAGTCAAATATCCAAATGAAATTTGAATTGATTATATGCATGCGCAGCTTGTTCCCCACTCAGGGTTCAAAAAAGAAATACACCTTCCTCAGTTTCAGTTTGAAAAAGAACACAGCCCCACTGGACGAGGTGTATGGAAAGCGTCCAAAACTTGAGCTTTTGAAGTATTTTCTATTGAAAAGTTCAAAACGCCCCCTCGACGCTGATTATGGAATTTATTGTAACATGCAATCTATTTCATAACAGAATTTGGTATAGTAAGGAATGAAGTAATTCATGAAAATGAAAAATAAATAAATTATTTTTATAAAGCGTATATTTCAAACACACAAAATTGTTAAAAATTTAAATAACAAACTTAATTGCTTCCTAAATGCATTTTAGTAAGTGAGTTACTAAAATGAGTTTACAACGTGTGATTTCAGTTTCATTTTTTTTATAAGACTTACAGCAAATTCGTCGATAACAGCATCATAATTTTTTTATGATTTATTCGGATTTCGTACATAAAAATCATTTTCAGTCTTGAGATCTCTTCTACAGATCTTCTCCTATAATCTTTTTTCTGCACATGTTACAAAATCTGGAAATGCTAATATTATTTTCAGAACAGTACGAAAATTGGGACATAATTTAAATAAATTATTTCGGAATAAATATAATGTCTTGGAAAGCAAAACACGTCAAGAAATTTTGATTTCGTCAAATAAATCAATGCGACCAATTTCCATTTTGCAAAATCAGTCAACTGCGCAGATCATTCTGCAGTCGTACCCATTGCAACCCTCTTGGACGGGACCTAATTATTCTTAATAAATTTTTTAGGTCCGATTTTCGATAGATTTATACCGAAGCATAATAGTTTTTCGTTCTTTGATCCTATTTGGTTTTAAAATGAGACGTTAACGTTTTGTCATCACGGCCAGTGGCGTAACGAGGGTAAATGGTGCCAGGGGAATAATAATAAAAAATATTATTATTACATATATAATATAATAATAATATTTTTTTTTACTTCAGTCCTCATCATTGACTTAGCAAGTATAAATAGCGCCCATATGAATAATACCTCTATGGTTGTATTTAGATGACACTTTGCTTATCTAAATTGTGTTTGAGAAAGCGGTTTTTTCATCGTTATTTTTCATAGCCCAGCTAAAGTGTACGGCGCCAAATTTGAATTTGATTCGCTATAAATTGCTAGACGTGGTAACCCAATGGCCGACGGTAACATGGTAAATTTCTTGACTTGGCGGACGTTTGGCGAGTTTTCCATGATTTGAAGCCAGCTTGACGAGTGGTGTACCGTTCACTTTGGTTTTACTTTTTTCTTTTTCAAAATTGTATTTTAGATATTTTTCTCTCGCTCTTTTCTAAATTGCATATCAGATTTCGTTCTCTTAGTGAACATTTTGTTTATTGCCCTGTTGCACGAGAATGTACTGCTTATAATTTTATTTTTTGTTCTTTTCTTCTCCTTATTTTTAACATTTCATTTATTTTTCATTTTTTGCTTGATCTTATAAATGTTTATTATGCGTTTTTTTATTTATTTGTCATGTATATGCGTAATTATATATTATGTTTGTTGTTTAAATTTTATTGTAATTATATTGAAATTTTAATATTGTATTGCAGTACTTATTTGTTTTCTTCCCACCGATTCGTGACATGGTTTACACCCTTAAAGTGAACATGGTTTGCATGTAAAAAAATGGCTTCAGCAAAATAATGGTATTATTTTTAAACCCTATCATCATATTTTGCTTCAAAGACTCAAATAAACGCACTCACTTAATGTTTTGATTCCATGGCGTCCCTAAGAATGGCAAACGGGGCATCTATACCCCCATGCCCACCGATCGCTGCGCCACCGACTATAAGGTGCGGACAGAATTTTATTTAATATCGTCTCAACAGTTGTGAGTTATTTCTGTCTTTCTTCGCAGTCTGGTAAAAGAACAAATTAAGTGATAGTGGATAATCGAAGGAAAGTGCCCTCTGGCGGCTCGCATTGTGTAGTGAAAGTTATTTGTTCTGTTATATTCTTTCGTCCCTTAATGTTATCACCATCATCGGGCTGGATTAACACTTTGGAGGCGGGAACGTAAATCTACGTTTTTCTCAAATTACCCAAAATCAATTTTTAAATTCAACTATTTTACTTCGTTACCACTTTTGATAAGTCGGACTTATTAATAGATGTCTGCGGAATACGTTCACTTTTTCTTATGTGGTATATACATTGTTAAGGGCGAGCACAGTTACGGTTTTTCTCCTCTTTAGATCTTGTATCTAATATGTATATGTCAACACAAAGTGTAAATATCTATTAAGACCCTTAGGCTATGCAAGATCAGGGGCCCCCCATTTCCCTTCCGAAATTTTCAAACTGAGAAGTTTCTTATTGATTTTAATTTAATATCTATATATGCAGTTTTTGAGTAAAAAATATAATTTCAAACTGACATAGCAAAATATTTAATAACAGGCTATCTTTAAGAAAGTTGGTTTCAGTATCTCGCGTATAAAAACTTTAATTTCAAATGTAATTTTAAAAAATATCTAAAAATAGTACCGCACTCATATTCAAACGAATTCGAAAACACGAATTAACTAGCGGGGGTAGCCTCCTCGAAACTTTCTCGCATACGACCAGTAATGTGGAGTGGGTAAACACCCAGTGGGTAGGTAAATATTTTTAGGGTATTTACCCAATGCCTGGTTATTTTGAGAAAAAAAATTATGGATGGTGATTTACAATGAAACATATTAAATTTTTGGGAATTCATAAATTTTTTATTTTGCCAAAACAAATTATTATAGATATTACACAAGATTTCACCATACCTCTGGTTAATCAGAGGTGTCCATATGAAGAATGTCAGAACAAAGTTTGGTTTCAGGGGGTTGCCATAATTTCCGAGAACGTGTTTGCCACTCGCTACAATTTCCTTCGTAGACCGCCAAGGTCAAAAGCCAACCATACAAACTTGAATAAAATAAGCGAAACGCTCGCCAACACGCAAACGCTCTGTGTATTTTGAACCAAACATGCAATTCAAACAATTATTTTTAACAGATTCAAACGAAAATTGGGCACAAATCTACATTTAAAGTTAGAAGGCTACATACCAAATTTCATATATCTAAGTCATTATCTTAAAGAGTTATTGTGTTCAGAAGTTTGCGATTATACAGACCTATAGACACTCAGCCCTTTGACGGATTTGGTCCAATTTTTCATACCGACCTACATTCATAACCAGTGGGATATTCTCCCCTCGACATTCTCGTATACTTACACGAATTGGAAGTTTTGTGCTTGCTTCGTCAGAGAGTGAATTATTTTCTTTATTTTCC
>BGPR01053676.1:0-10358 GCA_013235015.1 Araneus ventricosus | reverse complement strand
ATATTTCTTTGCCAATTCCAATGCTTAAAAGTGTTTTGAAATTTTATCTTCCTGTAATCTAAAATCTTAAATCTAAACCAATAACAAAAAGTTTCTTTTCGTTATGAATGTATTTCCTCAAAGTAAAATTCTGGAAGATATGTTGTACTAAAAAGCCATTAGGCTTTCATCTCCCACTCTCAACACATCTGCATCTTCTGTAATGCTAAAGCTGCTAGTTTTTTCCTTGGGTTCTATATTTTTATTGGCGTTGAAGGAAAATAAGAATTAGCTTGGGTTCTATATTTTTATTGGCGTGGAAGGAAAACAAGAATAGGCTGGAGGTCAAAAGTCGCCACAGATCTTTTCTTTCAGTGACTCAAGAAGGAAAAAGGAACTTAAGAAGGAAAACGGAACGTTACACCATCTCACTTTGTTATTAAAAGCAGACCAAAAAATGCATGTATCGATACATTTATATTTAGATCTATCATTCTATTCCAACACTAGTCAACACATCTGCATCTTCTGTGACGCTAACGCTTATAGTTTTTTCCTTCGGTTCTATTTTCTTACTGGCATTTAAGGAAAATAAGAATAGGTTGGAGGTCAAAAGGCGCCACAAATCTTTTCTACCAGTGACTTAAGAAGGAAAAAAATTATATTTCTTCTCCAATTCCAATTCTTAAAAGTGTTTTGAAATTTTATCTCCCTGTAATCTAAGAGCTAAAATCTAAACCAACAACAAAAAACTTCTTCTCGTTATGAAGCGAAATATTCCTTACTCCAGAAAACGATTATTCTTCCAATATCACTTTGTTTATGCCGTAGGGCAGAAATAACTAGAAAAAGGTTAATGATTACGATTTTTTAGGGCTACAAATACATCTTGTATGAAACTATATCTATTATTCATGCTAAAGGAAATCAGATACGAAAGTTAAAGACCATATGCCACTCAATAAACATATGCATTTTTCATTAGTGCATAAATTTTCTGTCTCAGAATAACGCAATGGAAAACGGGACGTTATACCATCCCATTTTGTTATTAAAACCAGACCAAAAAATGCATGTATCGATACATTTATATTTAGATCTATCATTCCATTCCAACACTAGACAACCTTCCACAAATGATCTATCCTAATAGTTATCACACGATTGCAGTTACTGTACTCACAGAACTTATCGCTGCACGAAGACCGAATGCTGTATTCAGCAAGAAACCCTATCTCTCATCTATTTATATCCCACAACTAATAAATCACGGGTCCAATAAAGCGGGAAGGGGACTACAAAATCAGGACCATTTTCAACAACGCCTCGGGTTCGTATTTCCCGCTGAAAATAATTTTCCCAGAGGCAGAAACATGCTCTTTTAGAATCCTGGTCCCGAAATAAAATAAAAACAAGCCGAAAGGGCGTAGAAATTCCAAAATCAATATTCCATCCGGAGAGCTTTCGGAAACGGCGGATAAATCATATGATTTCTCTCACACCCTGAATATTCATGCCGCATTAGCGCAGGCTACGTCAGTCGATATGTCATGGCAAATTTATGATGTAGGGGTTGCGAAGTTATCGAGTTCTAAATACATTATACGAGAACAAATTTCATAATTGCTTGGTAAGGAACATAGATTGTTTCTGTGATCTAGATACCGGGCGATACACCGCTGCTGCCGGAGCGGCCAGGTGAAACTGGAACTGTTTTATACCGCCTTAATTGAGCTGGAGTTTTAAGGATTCGTTTCACAGCCCTCAGGATGTTAGAGTTCTTTCTGGGTCTTGATAAAGATCACGTTCATTCAGATTAATTTATCTATATCCTCTTTCTAATTTAATTTGAACTGAATAATTTAATCATCTAAGATTTGAAATTCCTCCTAATACGTTTCCACTAATGTTCCCTTCATTAATTAGAGTAAATTTGGTTTTAACTCTTTAATTCCGAGGCGAATTTTTCTTCTAGCCAGTTTAAACCCGGAAGTTTTTGGCAATAACCGACATGAATTGGACTCGCCCAACCTGGGTGATCATTTACCCCACTCCCTGCTACAACCTTCCCGTAATGCTCACGGAAATGGGCAAGGATAATTGGACCCCCTACCGCGATTATTTCTTAAGCGATCTCGGAACCTTACCTGCCCTCAAAAGAAGCCAACTGCCTCAGACTGGCCTTCGTCGACCATTAAGGGGAGATTTTTAGGCCACCCGGGAACGCCTCGCTCGGTGTGAGAGAGTTAAAGAAAGTTGAAAGTTAAGATTTGTCGACTGATCGTATAATTCGGATTTCTTTTATATTACGAGATTACATATCGTCGCCTACTCTCTAAACCACTGTATGTAACCAACCCGCATGTTTTGATAGAATAGTACAAGGGTAATTAGGCTTATTGCGCATAGGCCACTTAAATGCTTGACTGTTAATTGTTTTAAAAGAGATTAATTGATGAGATCTGTCGACACATCTTATGATTTCGATTTTTTTTTTTAGATTATGAGATCACCTAGTCTTGTCTTATCTCTTAACCAATACATCTTACGAACTCGCATGTGGCGACAAAGTTCTAGAGAATTTATCTGGCCTTTTGCGGATAGGCTATTGGATTTAAAAGAGTTTGAAAGATAAGATCTGCCAGAAGATCTTTTCATTTCGATGTTCTTAGATTATGGGATTATCAATTATCGTCTTTTGTTTAATCCGATCTTTCTAACCAATTCGTACGTGGTGACACAATGGGGCAGAAAAGATCAAGGTTATTATGGATAGGTCACTTAAATGCTAATATCTATCGGTTTAAAAGGAGATTGAAAAATAAGATCTGTCGACCGATCTTTTCAATTGGATTTTTTTTTAGATAATGGTCTAAAATTCGTTTATGTTCGTCTTTTCTCTTAACCAATATGTTTAAACAACGCTCATGTGGTGATGTTGTTCGACAAGAGTGATTCATTTTATTGTGTATTTGCGAATTAAACGCTGACTACGCTAAACGCTGTTTGTAAGACAAAGTTAATTGAAAAAATGAATAAATCTGAATATTTTCTGTTTCTTATTTTATTTTTATGCAATTTAAATAGATTTAAATGAAATAAAATACATAAAGAGCTCCTTTCTTTTATCAGATTAGTTATTTATGTGTGGGCAGGCATTGTAAACACATCTGTGTGTTTGAAATTATTTTGTGCCTTATATGATTTTGATTAACCTCTTAAGTCTCTCGTCCGTGAATTAATTATCACGTGCATTGAATTATTGCATTTTTAGGCTTATAAACTAAAATTTAATCATTTATTAGCTTTATAATTTGACACAAAAATTACGTAGAATCTATAAGTACCTCAAGTATTCTATGCTTTCTTAGATGAATGGAAACGACATCCCTTTTTCGAAACAGGAGGATCATCTTATTAGATAGCAAAAAAATGCGATCCTTAAGAGGTTAAGAAATATACTAATTCTTACACTTATTTCTACGAGTATAAAAGTATATAGATACATAAGAGAAAATGTTTCTTGAATTCATTAGCATTTAGTGTGAATGTCACGCTAAAATTCTGTAGAAGCAATTCAGAAAATTAATGAAATTAATCTATTTTCTTAAAAGGAAGTGAAGTTTATTATATATTTATTGGAATATGATTTATTGTCAAAGAAACCAGGCATCGGAGCTTTGGGTTTGAGCATGAACGCAGCATTTCTTAGAACGAGAAGGACGAAATCTGAGAAATCTATATATTTCACATACCAATGTATATTCTTAATCAGTATAAATCCGTGTTATACCACGTAATGAAAAATACAAAGTCTGCTGTTTAATAACTTCTTGTAATCAAATACTGACTTTGTTGATAGCTTTAATCTTCATTCTTATATTCGATATTAACTATTTAAAATACTGAAAGGCCCAAATACCCATTTAAGCATAATATGACTGACGCCCGTAGCTCCGTATCACTCAGAATTTCCAACCCCTTATCGTTAAGTGCGATTGATGAAAAACCAAACATATTAATTAGATTGGTACACCCGGGTGAGTTTGGGAGAAAAACAGATTTTCTTGGATTTCACATTTCAGTAGATCCCATTTCCTTCTAATATGTCCCCCTAATATCCATCGGCAAAACAGAGTTATTTGTATATCAACGTATTAAGAAAGCAAGCTATCATAGCGGTTTTTCAGTGGGGTAAGTGATTTCTTATATATTGAAAGAGGAACTCGGGTGTTACAGTATTCTGAGGTCCATGAGTTCCAAGGAATTTAGGAATGAGAGGGCTAAAGAATGATCAACTTAAAATGAATTAATGGCTTTAAGTATTATCAAATCAATAAAAAATGAAATTAAAACATGATATAAATTAAATACTTGCTGTTGAACATAGTACAATATCAATTATGGCCACATTGTATGTGGTTATGTCATACAAAACCATTAAATGTCTGATAATAAATCACCACATAATTAACATTAAAACAAAACTTGATAAATCATAATTCGTCTTTTCGACTTTGAAAACAACACTCTCCATTTTTCATTATTAAAATATTTCAAAATCAATCTTTGAGAAATTTAGGATTTCAACAAAATCTTTAAAAAATTTAGAATTTCAACAATTAGAATGTGGTCGTATTAATAATAGCTAGTAATTTGACCTGCCCTTAAGGACATACAAATATTGAGCCTCTGACAGTTCCGAAGAACGCCAGCAAATTAGAGTACAAAATTTCTTCACAAAGTACACTGCTTCATAGCAAAAAAGGTTAAAATAACCAACACAATTTCTCACAATTTCAAACTTTCCTAAACACAAAATCTTGATTAATTACCAAATAACATAAATTAAAATTTTTATCACAGCGAAAAAATTTTCCAACTGGATAGTAGTCTCCAGCTGATACTTTTCACTGTACCCATATGTACAGTCAAAGGACAAACACTGCTAATTTCTGTCGCAATATTTCATTTTTATCGCATATTCTCTCACTTAACCTCTCTAGAAGAACATCATTAATTTACTTTTATCATATACCGGTATCCGCTTCGCCCCAGTTTGTAGTGGGGCATTAATTTTATGCCAATGCTTTTTTTTACCCTTTTTTATCGTGAATTACTTAATAAGATCATAATTTATAGGATCGATGTTTAGAAAAAATAAAAATCGAAATGCTTCTTTAAAGTGCTCGGAAAAAGAAAAGATTTAAGCACTATGTTTGTATTAATTAGTTAGTTATGACATCAAAAGAAGTGATAAATGAATAATTTGTATTTAAGGTATTTTATTTTATTAATTTCTCAAACAAATTGCTACTATTTAATGGAAGTGCCCATTTTCTTTTTTTTTGATATGTGTAAATTACGCTCACTATTTAAATGATGATGTAGATATATCGCACTTGAGAGTTTTACTTCATTTTATTATTTTTTTTTCCTTTCTTCGGACGAAGTCCTTCATTGCCGTCCCTCTGAATGGAGTTTCAAGGGCATTTTTTATGCAGTGTCATTTTCTGTCTGTTGGAAGAAAAATTGATTTAAAAATATATAAACTGTTTTATTTTCTCTTTATTTTAAAGAATTTTCTCTGAATTGAGCTCAAGTGAAATTTCAGTTCCTTTCAATTTCAAAAATAAAATAATGTTAGTTATACTAAGTTAAATGTCAATAGAGTTCAAGAAAAAAATCCCATGATCGATTGATTTTTGTAAGATTCCCTTAAATCGGAATTTTAGAAAAGAACAATATTATTAAATGTCATTCTATTAATTAAAAATGTTATATTATCAGAAATTTCAGTTACTGAAAATATTATTTTTTCATTTATTATTTTATAAAGTACGAATCCTGACGAAATAATTTTAAAAAGTTAGTTTTTAAAATGAAATCAGAGATATGAAGACATGTTTCAAGGAAACAACGCCAATTAACCATAATTCACAATGAAATGCCTCAAATACTTGTTGTATAATAAATCTCTCTGAATATATTCAAGAGCTCAGAAAATATTTGATTTGATATGTGCTCACAATTATTAAACGCTATATTTCTGGAATATGTTTCAGATTAGGGCACATCTAATTGTTTTTATGATGAAATAATATATTGAAATTTTAAACATTTTCTATTAAAAAGTTCAGCCCTCTGATAAAACAATTTCCATACGTTTGCTTATAATTCGAAGAGACTGAAAATCATACTATAGCATAAACATGGGCAATTCGTTAAGAATATGCAAAGTTAAACCAATATTTAAAGAGAAATTTGCTGAATTTTGAATGCTTATATTTTGTTTAGTAAAATATATTGTTATTATCTATTATATAACATGTAATGAATCTATCATTAACTTTTTACTTTCAGAATTTTTTGATAATATTATTGATATATTTTTCTTTCATATAAATCGCGACTGATTAATGAGACACAACGATCCGAGAAATTATTTCTGTCGAATGGGGTTTTTAAAATCATTCATATCACCAATTCCTGGACAATTTTGATTTTACTTATTTTCTAATTTTTAAAAATATATTTCATAAGTTATTATTTAATATTTTAGAAAAGTAGAATTAATACTAAAAAATCTTTGACTTATGAAGCAACGTGAGTTTACTAAGATAATGTTAATCCGTGTAATCAAATATATATTAATTTTCCGTGCGTAAAAAATCTTATAACCATTAATAATTCAGGAAAGAAAGGGCAATATATATTTTCTGAGAAGGTTTATCCATGAGCATAAATTTTATGTTATCACACCTTATTATACTATTTAAGTAATCTCATTATATTATAGTTACATCACCTCTTATTTTTTATAATCTCTTATATTAATGCTTATGTTGCGTTTGCTTATAAAGTATATTCTATAATAAATAAATGAATGAAAAACGAATTTAGAAGTAGCCTGCTAATTAACAGTGCATTTATTTCTGATAGATACAAGAACTCAAACTTGGTTAATATTCCATTAAATAATACCAAGTTTAATCTATGTCTTAAGCAAGTGTATATCTTAGTTTAAAACTTCACAATACAGCAATTAATACACTAAGAATGTATGATAATATGCTTTGTTTTAAACTTTTTAAAATTCATCTTAGAGATTTGGTGACATTAGAACAGTTATTATGCATTCTTTTAATTAATTTCTTTTGGAAAATTTTCTCTTGGTCATTATTCATGATTTAAATATTCCTATAATTTAATGGTGAGAAACAGATTGTGATTATGGCAGGCAATTTTTTTCAAAGCTTTCTTTTTATTTTCATGAATAAATCAACACAAGACATAAAAAAATTACATAATTAAAGAATTAATATAGGCAGTCGAAAGAAATTACTATTTTGGCATTTTTACTACTACACGAGATAGAAAATATTGCGCAATGCTATTATATAAATTTACAGTTTATATAAATTTGGCACAGATTTAATGCTCAATTGCTGACTATGTAAAGATTTATTTTAAATATTTAATATGCAAACACATATATGAAATTCGTTTTAAGAGCAAAATATTGACACAATGTCGATTGATGATGAATGGTAAAATTTCTGGAAAGATTTGAAAAAAGTCTTATGAAATTAATTGGAAGTCATTTACCGTTAATTCAAATAAAATATTTCTTTTCGTTTATAATCACTAGAAGTGACATTGTATCACAAATAAATTTCCACCTAGTTGAATAAAATATTCCTTATTATAAGCTGAAATGAGCACTCAGTTTATTTAAAAATTTTAATGCTATTGTTCAAATATAAGGCCGAGAAATATTTTTGTTTGATCTGCTAATAGGTACATGATAGAGATGTTTAAAAATATAGTTTGCAATTTTCGAAAAGCACTTTTGACACACTGGACTTTTAATCCAAAATGATTAATGACTTTGAACAAGAAAATATCTTCAGTGAGAAATAAACTCTTTCATAACATTTTAGGATGTCTAAACTCCTTTGATTACAATCAAATATAATTTTATTCATTACAAAAATGAAAGATTCAGTCCAGTTACAGTAGCTTCGATACAAATGTGTTTCCTCAGTATATTTTTATGTGGAGCAATATATTATATCAAAATCTAACTATATCTTAAAGATAATATAAATAATTTTAATTGCTAGAAAGGGTTACTTTCATTTTTCTTTAAGAAATTCATTGTCGGGTGTTTAAGCCTACATTTTTTTGAAAAATTCTATTATTATAAAAAATACGAAAAAAAATTGAAGAGTTTTTGAAATTAGTTAGAATTTTTATACAATAAGAATTTATCTGACAATTTTTAAACCATATTATTTATTCTTACAAATTTTATTTTGGTTTCATCAAGAAAATGTCATCAAATGATAATCTTATGATCTGTTTCATAAGAGTTACGGCTTATATGAATACGTTCAAAACAATCAAATATTTTCGGAAACACATCGGAAAACTAGACCATTCTTTTTGATAAGTATGTTTCAACACGTGGCATTTAAATTAGATATAATGCTAAACCAAACTAAGAATTTTTTGAAGAAAAAAGAGAACACTTTAAAGTTACTTTTAAAAGGACGGGGTTCCAACTCAATATGATTTTTTAAAACTAATATTGAATATTAACATTCAAATAAAATCACGTTCAAAAGAAAAAATATTTCGGTATCCCTCTTTATTTGATGTTTTAATATTTTTTAGAAAATTTTCAAATTTTTGAATTCCCTACTACTTTTTTAAATATGAATAGTTTTGCTTCAAATTTTATTTGTATATTTTCTGAAATATGGTACAAAAAATATCTTCGGATTTCAAGAAATATTTAATAATAAATTTACTGTAAATATTCACAGTAATATATAATGAAAAATAGAAAAAATTGGCAGTACCTCATTTCATATCTCGTATATGTATAGTAAATAATTAAATGCTTATTATATGCACAGTTGCCTTATATACATATTGATAAAGATGTACGAAATATTGGAAAGTTCTATCTTAACTCTTTCAATACTGAAGCGCCCGAAACGTCCTTTCAACCAAAGTACGGCGATCGTCCGAACCCCTCGCGTTTCCCTGCTCCAGTGCCCTTTGTTAAGTATGATTGACTGGATACCCGAGGTGCATGCATTGTTCGTTGGAGTGGCAGAGCCTTAAGGAAGGAAGTGGAAAACCTATTTTCTTATAGAAATAGTCCATTGGCTAAGCAGAGTCTTCTTTTGAATATGAAACCCTTAAGAATAAACCTTTTTGTGTGGGTTAGGGAATTTCTCTTATCTTCGGAAGAGGAACACAGGCGTTTCAATTTTTTGAGGTCCCGGAATTCCAAGGCTCTTAGGACTCAAAGGGTTAAATAAGAAAAATCCTTATCATTTTTAAAGCATCAAAATGAAGAAAAACCTAACATGGACTAAAAGCCATTTGAATGGTCCTTTTGTGATTTGCGTATGTATTTCATTTCACATTGGAAATAAGAAGCTGAATAACTTCTCAAATATCAAAGACGTAACTTTGAAAGTTTGCTACAGTAGAAAAATAAAAGCAACGAAATAAGTAAATAATAAAAAAATATATATTTTGACCATTATTTGGGTACTCTATCCCTTTAAAATTATTATGGTAAGAATTGCCATATTGGGATTAAATTTTTACTCGAAATGATGCAAATAATAAGCAAGATAATACCTAATTTGCTGTTTCCAAATGAATATTAGTCTGATAATACATTTCCAGATTTTATATTTGATATTAGGACAGAAAAAGTATTATTTGTAGAGAAAGAAAACAAGCAGCAAGAACATGTCTTCGAAGAAAGGTTTCGTGAGAGTTTAGGCCAGTTGAATCCTCATACAAAGAATTAAGCAATATTTTAAATCTATTCTCAAGAATTGATGATTCCTTTTCGTCAATTTACAGATACTTCTTCAGCATGATAAAATTTGCACATCTATTCAATGGAAACATAATATATTACGGCTGTGTAGATTGTTTATTGCAAAAAAATTAATATCTGAAACTTTCATGGAAAACACACTAGCAGATATTCGAATCCAGCAATGTCTCTGAGATGTCTTCTAGTGAAAGTAGTACGAAGAAACCAATCCAGATGCTTAAAAATTGTCTTCTTCCGGATAGTCATTTTGATAATCCTCAAATCTATTGCATTCGTTTTTTGAAGTTAATTTTCAATTCCAAGATGGAAAAATATTCAAAACGCACAATCCCTTTTGCGCATAATGCAATGGAAACATAATATATTATGACTATGTGGTTTGTTTATTGCAAAAAATAGAATATCTGTAAGTTTCATGGAAAACACACTAGCAGATATTCGAATCCAGCATTGTCTCTGAGATGTCTTCTAGTGAAAGTGGTGCGAAGAAAGCAATCGAGATGCTTAA
>BGPR01053675.1:0-10358 GCA_013235015.1 Araneus ventricosus | reverse complement strand
CAGATAAACGTGGGCGAAGCCAAGGGTACAACGTTTAGTCAAATAAATAAATTAACAAATGAAAAGCCAATATTAAAATTACAGATCGTTCAATGCTTTGTGTACAACAGACAGAATAACTTTGAATTTGATATCCAAAACAGAAGTCAAACGAATTTTTATTTCTGGATTACTTTCAGTATAGCAATTTACTAACCTTCAAGACAACACAGTTTTATTGTATGAAACCAAATTTCTGATATTATTTAAGCACCTTTGAAAATATTTAAAGCAGCATCCCCCCATCAAATTGTAGTTTTTCAGATAAAAAATCTCCTATTAAGGTTTCAACCTCCAATGAATTCAAAATAAGCAGAATTCTACGATAAATCTAGTTGCTTATGAATAGCTTCATTGGCTGAAAAAATCATAAGCTGAAAAAAAAACAACCTCTAATAATAATCAAGATGAATGTCTGTCTGTTGGCAGTGTACAGAACAGACCGTAGAACATATATAGAGCTACCAACTTTGGCACAGATATACTTCGGATGCTGAAGATGTGCACCTCGGAGCCGCTTTTTAAAAATTTTGATCCAAATTTAAATTATTTAAAAATTAATCCAAATTTCGTCGTTTTTTGCCAATAACTTCTGAATGAATTGATGCCGATAATTTTTTTTTATGTCATTTAAAAGAGCAAAAATTTTCTTTCTAATGGTATCAATTTTATTATTGAACAAAATTTTATCTATTTTTTTATAAATTTCTAAAGTCATCAGAATATTAGTCAGGGGCGTGAGAGTACATATTGGCGTATAGTAGGCGGCGCTAGATGTTTGTCCAAGTCACATGCGTGGCACAACAAACTTAAGCCTGATAAATAAGAATGGTAAATTAGTTAAATAATAAATAGTTTCAGTTTTGTTACAATCATATTATCAATAATTGTCTCTTTATAGTTTGTATACTAAATTTCCTCTTTCTTCAACATTCTTTGCTTCCCCTTTTTTTCCTATACCCCATGACAACAGCTTCAAACGTTCCCTGACGCGGTTTCAATAGCGTAGGAGGTTAGACATGCACCTCCCACCTTTTCAACCCAAGTTTTGCCTTCGTTTCAGTGCCAACAAATACTTCGTCAGCTTCGCTTCCTCTTTTTTTGCATACTTAAAAGGAAATAGATTTAAATTCTCCCATTTAACTTCTACTTTTTTATTGCATACCCAAAAGGAAACATTTAAATTCTTCCAATACTCACATTTAATTTTTGCTTATTTTATTTTATACTATTTTCTCAGTAATTTTTAAACGTCTCTTTTGAGTTAAAAATCTCTCATTCAATTTTTTTTCTTCCTATCCACTCGAAATGCACATTTTTATTATCATGGCTGTATACTGTTGATGTGCGATTTTATATTTTATTTCGCTCTGGCAGAGAGAATAACTATTATCCAAACATATGCCCCTGTTTTAGTTCATTTTTTTTATTATTAGCCAATTATATTATTATAATATTATTTGGCAATTTGTGTTTTTATAGTTTATAGATATTCAAGATTTTTTTTTTCAATCATAATTTTTTTTTTTTATTTATAAATGGTTGTTTTTACCGACTAGATTTAAATGGTTATCATGAATTTAGTTTTGCGCTTCATAAAATGTAGTCAATTCTCTTTTTCTTACAGAAAAAACTTTGTTATTTTGAGTTTTAATATGTAAATTATTTTTAGCCAAGAAATGTAATTATTGTGCTTCAAATTTAGAACCTTTTCCATGTTTTAAAGAATCTTTTTACTTATCATTTTTTAACAGTTAAATATAAAGGATTAACTCAAAGTTCATTACATGCAAAAATATCCTGTACATTTTAGTTTTGTGTTTAGAGAATTTAAATCCAGTTAACACTAATCGATTGTTTGTGTTTTTAAATTAATTTCTTTGTCCTTATTACAATTATGGCTTTCAGCTTACAAAAATTAAAATGCCAGCCTTAATTGCCTTATTACTATTAATACAAGATTGGCAAACCAGCTGGTTACTGTAGGCGGCTAGTGATCTAATAAATGAACAAATTGTCAGCTTTCCTGATTCTAAAACTCTATTCAGTGTTAAGAAACCATGATTACATAGAAGTATTTAAAATGCAGCATTGTGTTAAACATAATTTATTTCAAGAGACACTGATATTAGTGGTGTATCGTTCACTCCGGAACGAATCCGCGGCATCACGATTCCGATCCATAATCTTAGAAGAGGATTTGTTGCATTCTGGAATGAACGATACATCATTTGGGGTTATGAATGCAGATAAGTTTCTTTTGCATGTAGCAGGAGATGCTAAGATTTGGTTGATTTGAATGTGCTAGCCTCTTTGATCGTCAAACGACGTTGAAGGCTCAGCAGAGCAACCATTAATAGCGTCAGCGGAATCTTAAAGACATTTTTGGTGTTGGTGTGGAAGACTTCTCAGAAGGCAACAAACATTACTGATGACATTTATTAATGAACTATATACAGATGAGAAACATTTTGGACTGTGAAAGCCTCACGGCAAAAATACACAAACACACCAGTCCTTACTACCTACCGAGTCACAGAGAAAGAATACGCACTTATATTCACCCTTTCTGGTCGATTTACATATTCCCGATGCCATCCCGCACACTGGAAAATACCGAAAGAAAATCTGATCAGTCGCTCGTCAGATGACGCCATATTACTATCAACAACTTGTTTACACTTTTCCACTGTGCGAGATGGTGTCAGCTCGTTTATCCCGAAGTTGATAAGAACTTTGATTCTAATGCCAACAGAATGAATGCAATCGGTTAACGCTGTGTATACAGATAGATTTCTGAGGTTGTTTACAAAGGAACCAGTAGAATAGTTGGTTTGATCAATGATTCTTTTGATATTGCTTGAGAAGTAAAAGAATTGCTAGTAAAAAGAATTCACAATAATTAAAAATAATTTTTTGTTCCTAACTTAAGATTTCAACTTCAAAAATAGTTTCATTAGTTGAATCTCGGTACACTGAAATTAATAATTTCATAACTATTTAAGAGAAAAATTTTAATCTGTACTTTTTTCAAACAGCCAAGAATTTATGGTATAAAAGTTTAATATAAGTCAACAAACAGGCACGCATTTTAGAAATTATTAAGAAATAATACTTTTCCATGCGAATAATTTAAAGGTCATCAAAATTTTTTTTATACACCTTTTGGTTTTGAAAACTTCATTTACGTATGCCATCCACAGCACAGGTTTCCATGGCAAGGTCGGTAGAACGCCATGTTTCGAACCAAACTGACAGGGGTTCGAATTTCAGCAGGCAGTCGTTGCAAGACAATGTTTTGAAAATTTTAATTTCGGATATTCTCTTTAAAAAGTTATTTTATAATATATATTCAGCATTTTATTTTACTCTTTATTTCCAAACCTGATTTATTACTAGATAAATTTTAAATAATTCCCATTCTAACTTAGTTCCTCCATATTTATATATAACTTTAAAGAACTATTTAAAATTTATATAATAATAAATTAGGTTTGGATATAAAGAGTAAAATAAAATGCTGAATATATATTATAAAAAATACCTTCTAAGGAGAATATCAGAAATTAAAATTTCTGAAACATTAACCTTGTAGAGACTATGCTTACCGAGGATCGAACCCATGTCAATAGGGTTCGTAACCAGTGGCGAATCCAGGGGAGGGGCTATCAGGCTGCAGCCCCCCCCAGAGCTAAACCAAAATTCTTGATTTAATTTAAAATCACTACAACTGTTTGATCTTAATTTTTATTTTAAAAAAATAGTAATAAAATCTTGACAACATTGCTTTCCGACTCGACAGGATCGAAAATTTTCCTATTTTACCACGTTTTTATTAACTCGACTTTACAGACTTGGTTCTTGACATTTACAGACTTGGTTCTTGGGTATAAGGATGGCCCATGGGGCCATCGAAGCACCCCATATTTTAAACATATCTTTGCGCATGCGCAGTACGTTTTTCATTATATCTCAAAGGTCTCTGCGTCACATAACTTTTTTTTTCAGGAAAATAACAATTTTTTTATTTATGATCAGGTGAAGAGAAACTGAAATAAAACTGAAATTTGCCACATGTCTCCGTCATAATCTCATCAAGATGTTTAAAATCGATTGCAAAATTTCACACACAGATAACTAAAAAGGAGAAAATAATTATTTAAAAAAATAAAAATTTTAATAGACCACGTTCTTAAAACGGACTAAAAAGTATAAAATAATTTCTTCTAGCCCCATACAGATTTAAAACGAAAAACGTGGGGAGCATGCAATATTTAATAGTAAGGAGTGTAGGGAGTAGCTGTCGTTGAGAAAACTCACACAACAGTTCATATCATTTCCATTGCAATAAAATTGTTAGTGACTGAAATAAACTATTTATACATCAATTATCTATTACATGCGCCCCACGTTTTTCGTTTTAAATCTGTATGGGTTTATAAATCTGTATGGGGCTAGAAGAAATTATTTTATACTTTTTAGTCCGTTTTAAGAACGTGGTCTATTAAAATTTTTATTTTTTTAAATAATTATTTTCTTGTCATTCCACTTGCACTTGCAGCGTTGGCGTGGTCGAAAACATTTTTTGGTCAGTTATTTCATTGTATTTTTTATTAAATTATCGAAAGTATAGTAGTGTTCTTTATTATTCTTATTGTCAGGAGAGGAAAGCCTGTAAAGTTAAAGTGTTTTGGTTTATATAAGCCATGAGGTTTGACATTCATCACTACAATACATAATTTTTATGACTTCAGCACCCCCCCCAGACCCGAATCCTGGATTCGCCACTGTTCGTAACACAACGTTTTCCAGACCAAGCCACATACGCACGCACCTTGCCCAGTATATTTAAATTATATCTATAGTTTGCTCAAAATTTAAAAGCAATTAATTTAACCAACAGGAATTTACTAAAAAATTATATTTTGTTAATATAGTTAATAACAGATTTTAACAGCAGTGGAACTTGGATAACTGCAAAGAGTTGTTTTATATTCCTTGATGATGATTAAAAGATTTTTTACTGCATAGAGCTCTAGGATTGGGCGACTTTATATTTAATTAGAAAGAAATCGGAGATGAAATTTCATTACTGAACACTTCAGTAAATATATTGTTTCCAACAAATTAAATGACATTTATGGGAAGTCCTAACCAGAAAATGGAAATCAAAAGCATCTCAAAATACTGAAGATTCTTGCAAAGTTTCATTAAATTCACTAACAAAATTTTAAATAATTAACAGAAATGTTAATTAAAAATATAATTAGTAATTAAAATTATCTTCAATTAATTATAATTATTCATTAAAATTAATATCAATACAATTAAAATTATGTTATTAATTATGATTCATAATTATAGTAAAATACAAGTTCGATAATAAGTATTATTACAGTAATTATGGGCAATAAATTCAGTTACGTTTCGGACTCTGAACAAATCCGATACATCACCACACTACATCTGACCTGAAAATCGTTAGTTTTATCTTCCTGTGTTTTACCTTATCTTTAAATTTAGGGGAGTTTTAGGGTTTCTTCTTAGAAAGCTAACCACAGGATATTTTATTATTAAATTTCACAATTGTTCATTAAGGTTTTCAACAATCTCAGCTAACGTGTTTCAGCTATCAACAAGGAAACCTTTGTTGGCATCCAACATCTTCAAAAAAACATTCCTTAAAAACTTCCCACAACTGATTAACTTCTTTCCAGAAAGTGAATTTCAAAATAACATATAAAGCTCAATTTAAAATATTTATTATAATTCTACAGGAAACCAACAAAAATGCCAGACATTTGCCAATGAGCAACTCTACAAATATTCATACCTGGCAGCTCCACATGAAAATAATTTTCTCCCTAAATAAAAAAAAAACTGCTGAAAGAATATTTGTTTATTTTTTACATTGGAAATCTGTGATCAGGAATTACAAGTTTTTTGGAAGCAATTTTGAATCTTGATGAACTTAAATTGTTTTAAATATTTCCAAAAGATAAGCATGTCATGTATTTATAAACATAACAAAAGCAACTAAACTGGTTTCAAGAGTCAAGAAACAAACATAAGTACTGAAAATAAAGCCTTTATTGAACACAATTTTGAAGTCACAAAAGATACATATTTAAAAGACTGTACTAATTACTTATCTTTCTTAACTTGAATGTAAATAGGAACCACTTCACTTTGGAATAATATTTCATTCACATTTTCTAAAAGCATTAAAAATATTCCACCTTACTAATTAATAAAGCTTTTAAGTCTTAAATGCAACTACAAGCAAACCGCTATCCACATTAAGGGCCAAAATCTTCAGTTTCAATTGTATTCATATGGCATCTATCAGCAATATAAATATATTACACAGCCGATATATTCTTTAGGATACTTTTCTCACGAGTAATTATTTCCAA
The DNA here is from genome assembly GCA_013235015.1 of Araneus ventricosus. NCBI lineage: Eukaryota > Metazoa > Arthropoda > Arachnida > Araneae > Araneidae > Araneus > Araneus ventricosus. The sequence goes on along the minus strand of BGPR01053675.1, from coordinate 3,903 downwards.
GCTCCAGAGAAATGTATTAAAATCCACCTCAATGATTTTCATTAATAGAATATGTATTGAGTAATTAACAAATATGTAATTATCTCCCCAATGTGAATCTAGGAGTAATTATGAGTGTCAGCGATTATTGTTGCATTTATGACCCAACTGTAAGCTTTCTTTTTCATGCTATACCTGTTCTCTTCAATGTTCTATAGAAAAGCCCTAAGGTGCTTCATGACATATCAGATGCTGTTAAAATTCTTCACTATAGAGATCAACTCAGCTGGATTCCAGAAATTCAACATTAACCACTTGGTAGCTTCTTTCCGTCATATTGTGGCCAAAAATAAGCACATTTTTGTATTCCCGATTGATTTAATAAATTCAAATCAGCAATCAAAACAGTTAAAAGTATTGATCTTATCAATTTTTGACGATTCTTAATTGCAGGGAAAAAAGGACCTAAAAACTGGTTTACCTAACATAAAAATTTGTTTAAACTTGTTTTGTTTTGCTATCAAACATTAATTAGACTGCTAGAGCCATTTACTAAAAACAATGCAAAGTAAAGAAAATAAAAAAGCTGGGAAAATTGGTGAATTGGCTTAGAAAAATGACCTGCCCGAGTGGCATTCGGGCAAAACTGTAAAGTGATTAAAGAATTTGAAGGAGACAGATGTCGGATAGCCTATAAAGGTTTTTTTTTTCAAAAATCCTAAAAGGCGAAATAGTTTTAAACCTTAAACAGTTTAAATTTGAATGCCTCACTTCATGTGTTTTTGCTTTCGGAATACCGTGATAATAACATCCAAAAACTTCTAGATATCAAATAAATTATCTTTCCCAAATAACTCTTTATCTAATACCATACAGGATCACATCAGATTCGGAAAAAAATTTCTCCTACCTCAAAGTGCTATTTTACATCATTAAGACATAGTGTACGAAGTAAAAATAATTTTTAGGGACTCTTCAAACATTTTGACATTATAATTCATTTAATAAAATGTTTATATTATCAAAATATCTATAAATTTTACCAACAAAATCTCAGTTAAAGAAACATTGATCTTATCTTATTAGTCGAGAAAAAAAAAGGTTTTTCCTACCAGCTATTTCAAATGAAATGCAATTTTCAAAAATTATTGCACAATGACTATTACAAATACATGTATTTAGCTTCAATTTATAAATTTCAAGTTACTAGTAGAATCTATAATCTATGATTTGAAAAGTACTAAAAGGAAAAAAAAAAAAGCTCAATTCTGAATTTCTTTTTAAATACTGAAAAATTAATGGTATCTAGCTGGCCATGACTATATTTCAAAAACAAACAAAAAAAAAAACATTAGTCTTAGTTTAATTGTTGTCATTTTAATAATGTTCTATTTTGTTTACATTATTAAACTCTTGAGTAAATTAATAAAATAACTACATCTTCAATTTAGTCATGGAAAAACATGAAAACATACCCTAAGGTTCTTTATACAGTAAATTCTCGATTATCTGGCATTCAAGTATCCAGAAAAATTAGAAAATGAGCGTTTCTAAATATTTTACATCCACGCACCAAAATTTAGCATGCGTGCCATTCCACTCAAGCGGACAATTTATTTCTGGAATGCAACGTCTGCTCCACATGGAGAGGTGTAGAAGGGGGGGAAAAAAGCAACATACAGTAATGCGGCCTAAACAGATTTGTTTTATGGGGGGAGGAGGGGTTCAAAAGCAAAAGTTGGAACCAAAAGGTCCTCATCTTTCGCCGAAAAACGAAATGGACAACCAAAAATAATAATAAAAAAAGGTAAAGGGACAGAATCGGGTTTAAAAAAAAGCTAATGGTAGGAGGGGGTTACGCCAGATTGGTAAGTCTCTTTCTTTTCCATTATTTATTTACTCTCCGAATATTGGCAGATGTTGATTCAAAGTCACGTGCGGGAGAATTCAAGGTGCGCTAATGTGCAATAACCCTTGCGATTTTTAAAGATAATTAGTTAGTTTTGATATTCAATCTGAGATTTGTTTCTGATCACTTAAGAGTTTTATTATGCTTGCCAAGAAGAATATTTTTCAGTTTCGTTGACTATTTTTATATGTTTACAATCTATATATTTACGGTAAAAATTCGGCTACAGATCAGACTTTTTTTTTATCAATGTTAAATTAAAATCTTCATAATATGCTTTGTAAATACAATGTCATGGAAGATACAAAAGTGTTCTTAAAAATTATATTTAACGCACATTTCAAAATGACAGAAACAAATCATTTGGCCTATCTAAAAAAAAAAACAACAACAAACGGGGCCCCCCCCCCCCCTGCACTCAACTATCTGGACTTTTCAGGTATCCGGAAATCGGTGTTTCCCGAGCATGCCAGTTAATTAAGCTTTTACTGTACACCATAATAACATTTCATAATTTTTTTAAATATGGATTTTTAATACCTGGCTTGTAAATTAAAATAGATACCCAAAAAACTTACGAAATTCATACTTGCAATGCATTATTACATTATCCATAATTTTCAGTATAAAATTCATTTTAAAATTCACTGCTAAAAATTCTATATTCTAGTCTTCAAATCATCATTTATGGGTCATACAGGATTTCTTTGCTTGTAATTTATATGAAACGTGAACTATATATGTTTGCTTATGGTTAACCCCATTTCTACTTACCAAAAGAAATGTACAGCTGAAGACTTGATAAATGAACATGCACATGCATGAAGTTTTATACACGAGTTCGTCTGTAATTTTTATCACTAAGTCAAAGAGCTAAAAAGCACATTGCTTAAAAGTGCTTGTCACAGTTGTACATAATGCACAAAAAATTAGTGAACACACACAGATGTGAATTCTATAAACTTCGTAATTCTAGAATTGAATTACAATTAAAATCAACTACGACAACTTAACTTCATTCTGAAATATTACTAAAAGTATCAGAAATATGAGGCAAATACTTTTCCTTCTATAACTAATGAAATTTGCCTCTGTTAACAGCACTGGTACATATACTTATTCGATATTTCCCGATATAAAACATAAAAGAACATCTGGAAAAAGAAATATAAATAACGTCAGTACTGAAGTAATTGAATATTTTTACTAATTATTAAAAGTAACTTATTAAGACCACAGAAGAAAGATATCCCAGTAGCAGCATGGTTTCATCTAAAGTTCACCTTTAAAATACTCTATCAGTTTCTGAATGCAAAATGTAATTATTACAGCATGCCTGTATCTTAACAAAGTACTGTTAGATATTGAAGGAGAAAGTCTTACTATTAATGTAAGATTCTTTTACAAGTGTATTATAGTACATCTACTTACTTGAGATTTCCAGAAATTTAAGTAAAAGAACCACTGGAAAAAGATATATCAAGAGGTTTATACTGAAGTTAAGGAATACCTTTACTAAAAAAATACACATTGTGGTCCAGGAAGATAGGTCCCAATGTGCAAAGTTGTTGCATGCCCTCGAACTTGGCCTTTTAACAGCCTCAGTCTGTACCTGAATATATAACACAGGTGGTTACTACATAATGACATTATTTCAACAAATTACACCAAATTTATACTTGGATATTGAAATGCATAACATCTAATAAAATAAATTATCGTCTTGGGTTTAAGAAATGAAATAATAATGCAAAACTCGAACCAGAATCGAATATTTCATTATTGTACAAACTAAACAACTATGGGAATAATTAATGACCAAATGAAAATGTCAGTAAACACTGAATAAGATGATAAACACACAAATAACTTGCATGAATATTAAAATACAGGCCATTACATTATACACACTACATCTACTGGTAAATATCACAATTTCAGGTACACAAATGACTCCTTTGTAAATTTCAGGTACACAAATGACTCCTTTGTAAATTTCAGGTACACAAATGACT
>BGPR01053672.1:0-10358 GCA_013235015.1 Araneus ventricosus | reverse complement strand
ATATTTCTTTGCCAATTCCAATGCTTAAAAGTGTTTTGAAATTTTATCTTCCTGTAATCTAAAATCTTAAATCTAAACCAATAACAAAAAGTTTCTTTTCGTTATGAATGTATTTCCTCAAAGTAAAATTCTGGAAGATATGTTGTACTAAAAAGCCATTAGGCTTTCATCTCCCACTCTCAACACATCTGCATCTTCTGTAATGCTAAAGCTGCTAGTTTTTTCCTTGGGTTCTATATTTTTATTGGCGTTGAAGGAAAATAAGAATTAGCTTGGGTTCTATATTTTTATTGGCGTGGAAGGAAAACAAGAATAGGCTGGAGGTCAAAAGTCGCCACAGATCTTTTCTTTCAGTGACTCAAGAAGGAAAAAGGAACTTAAGAAGGAAAACGGAACGTTACACCATCTCACTTTGTTATTAAAAGCAGACCAAAAAATGCATGTATCGATACATTTATATTTAGATCTATCATTCTATTCCAACACTAGTCAACACATCTGCATCTTCTGTGACGCTAACGCTTATAGTTTTTTCCTTCGGTTCTATTTTCTTACTGGCATTTAAGGAAAATAAGAATAGGTTGGAGGTCAAAAGGCGCCACAAATCTTTTCTACCAGTGACTTAAGAAGGAAAAAAATTATATTTCTTCTCCAATTCCAATTCTTAAAAGTGTTTTGAAATTTTATCTCCCTGTAATCTAAGAGCTAAAATCTAAACCAACAACAAAAAACTTCTTCTCGTTATGAAGCGAAATATTCCTTACTCCAGAAAACGATTATTCTTCCAATATCACTTTGTTTATGCCGTAGGGCAGAAATAACTAGAAAAAGGTTAATGATTACGATTTTTTAGGGCTACAAATACATCTTGTATGAAACTATATCTATTATTCATGCTAAAGGAAATCAGATACGAAAGTTAAAGACCATATGCCACTCAATAAACATATGCATTTTTCATTAGTGCATAAATTTTCTGTCTCAGAATAACGCAATGGAAAACGGGACGTTATACCATCCCATTTTGTTATTAAAACCAGACCAAAAAATGCATGTATCGATACATTTATATTTAGATCTATCATTCCATTCCAACACTAGACAACCTTCCACAAATGATCTATCCTAATAGTTATCACACGATTGCAGTTACTGTACTCACAGAACTTATCGCTGCACGAAGACCGAATGCTGTATTCAGCAAGAAACCCTATCTCTCATCTATTTATATCCCACAACTAATAAATCACGGGTCCAATAAAGCGGGAAGGGGACTACAAAATCAGGACCATTTTCAACAACGCCTCGGGTTCGTATTTCCCGCTGAAAATAATTTTCCCAGAGGCAGAAACATGCTCTTTTAGAATCCTGGTCCCGAAATAAAATAAAAACAAGCCGAAAGGGCGTAGAAATTCCAAAATCAATATTCCATCCGGAGAGCTTTCGGAAACGGCGGATAAATCATATGATTTCTCTCACACCCTGAATATTCATGCCGCATTAGCGCAGGCTACGTCAGTCGATATGTCATGGCAAATTTATGATGTAGGGGTTGCGAAGTTATCGAGTTCTAAATACATTATACGAGAACAAATTTCATAATTGCTTGGTAAGGAACATAGATTGTTTCTGTGATCTAGATACCGGGCGATACACCGCTGCTGCCGGAGCGGCCAGGTGAAACTGGAACTGTTTTATACCGCCTTAATTGAGCTGGAGTTTTAAGGATTCGTTTCACAGCCCTCAGGATGTTAGAGTTCTTTCTGGGTCTTGATAAAGATCACGTTCATTCAGATTAATTTATCTATATCCTCTTTCTAATTTAATTTGAACTGAATAATTTAATCATCTAAGATTTGAAATTCCTCCTAATACGTTTCCACTAATGTTCCCTTCATTAATTAGAGTAAATTTGGTTTTAACTCTTTAATTCCGAGGCGAATTTTTCTTCTAGCCAGTTTAAACCCGGAAGTTTTTGGCAATAACCGACATGAATTGGACTCGCCCAACCTGGGTGATCATTTACCCCACTCCCTGCTACAACCTTCCCGTAATGCTCACGGAAATGGGCAAGGATAATTGGACCCCCTACCGCGATTATTTCTTAAGCGATCTCGGAACCTTACCTGCCCTCAAAAGAAGCCAACTGCCTCAGACTGGCCTTCGTCGACCATTAAGGGGAGATTTTTAGGCCACCCGGGAACGCCTCGCTCGGTGTGAGAGAGTTAAAGAAAGTTGAAAGTTAAGATTTGTCGACTGATCGTATAATTCGGATTTCTTTTATATTACGAGATTACATATCGTCGCCTACTCTCTAAACCACTGTATGTAACCAACCCGCATGTTTTGATAGAATAGTACAAGGGTAATTAGGCTTATTGCGCATAGGCCACTTAAATGCTTGACTGTTAATTGTTTTAAAAGAGATTAATTGATGAGATCTGTCGACACATCTTATGATTTCGATTTTTTTTTTTAGATTATGAGATCACCTAGTCTTGTCTTATCTCTTAACCAATACATCTTACGAACTCGCATGTGGCGACAAAGTTCTAGAGAATTTATCTGGCCTTTTGCGGATAGGCTATTGGATTTAAAAGAGTTTGAAAGATAAGATCTGCCAGAAGATCTTTTCATTTCGATGTTCTTAGATTATGGGATTATCAATTATCGTCTTTTGTTTAATCCGATCTTTCTAACCAATTCGTACGTGGTGACACAATGGGGCAGAAAAGATCAAGGTTATTATGGATAGGTCACTTAAATGCTAATATCTATCGGTTTAAAAGGAGATTGAAAAATAAGATCTGTCGACCGATCTTTTCAATTGGATTTTTTTTTAGATAATGGTCTAAAATTCGTTTATGTTCGTCTTTTCTCTTAACCAATATGTTTAAACAACGCTCATGTGGTGATGTTGTTCGACAAGAGTGATTCATTTTATTGTGTATTTGCGAATTAAACGCTGACTACGCTAAACGCTGTTTGTAAGACAAAGTTAATTGAAAAAATGAATAAATCTGAATATTTTCTGTTTCTTATTTTATTTTTATGCAATTTAAATAGATTTAAATGAAATAAAATACATAAAGAGCTCCTTTCTTTTATCAGATTAGTTATTTATGTGTGGGCAGGCATTGTAAACACATCTGTGTGTTTGAAATTATTTTGTGCCTTATATGATTTTGATTAACCTCTTAAGTCTCTCGTCCGTGAATTAATTATCACGTGCATTGAATTATTGCATTTTTAGGCTTATAAACTAAAATTTAATCATTTATTAGCTTTATAATTTGACACAAAAATTACGTAGAATCTATAAGTACCTCAAGTATTCTATGCTTTCTTAGATGAATGGAAACGACATCCCTTTTTCGAAACAGGAGGATCATCTTATTAGATAGCAAAAAAATGCGATCCTTAAGAGGTTAAGAAATATACTAATTCTTACACTTATTTCTACGAGTATAAAAGTATATAGATACATAAGAGAAAATGTTTCTTGAATTCATTAGCATTTAGTGTGAATGTCACGCTAAAATTCTGTAGAAGCAATTCAGAAAATTAATGAAATTAATCTATTTTCTTAAAAGGAAGTGAAGTTTATTATATATTTATTGGAATATGATTTATTGTCAAAGAAACCAGGCATCGGAGCTTTGGGTTTGAGCATGAACGCAGCATTTCTTAGAACGAGAAGGACGAAATCTGAGAAATCTATATATTTCACATACCAATGTATATTCTTAATCAGTATAAATCCGTGTTATACCACGTAATGAAAAATACAAAGTCTGCTGTTTAATAACTTCTTGTAATCAAATACTGACTTTGTTGATAGCTTTAATCTTCATTCTTATATTCGATATTAACTATTTAAAATACTGAAAGGCCCAAATACCCATTTAAGCATAATATGACTGACGCCCGTAGCTCCGTATCACTCAGAATTTCCAACCCCTTATCGTTAAGTGCGATTGATGAAAAACCAAACATATTAATTAGATTGGTACACCCGGGTGAGTTTGGGAGAAAAACAGATTTTCTTGGATTTCACATTTCAGTAGATCCCATTTCCTTCTAATATGTCCCCCTAATATCCATCGGCAAAACAGAGTTATTTGTATATCAACGTATTAAGAAAGCAAGCTATCATAGCGGTTTTTCAGTGGGGTAAGTGATTTCTTATATATTGAAAGAGGAACTCGGGTGTTACAGTATTCTGAGGTCCATGAGTTCCAAGGAATTTAGGAATGAGAGGGCTAAAGAATGATCAACTTAAAATGAATTAATGGCTTTAAGTATTATCAAATCAATAAAAAATGAAATTAAAACATGATATAAATTAAATACTTGCTGTTGAACATAGTACAATATCAATTATGGCCACATTGTATGTGGTTATGTCATACAAAACCATTAAATGTCTGATAATAAATCACCACATAATTAACATTAAAACAAAACTTGATAAATCATAATTCGTCTTTTCGACTTTGAAAACAACACTCTCCATTTTTCATTATTAAAATATTTCAAAATCAATCTTTGAGAAATTTAGGATTTCAACAAAATCTTTAAAAAATTTAGAATTTCAACAATTAGAATGTGGTCGTATTAATAATAGCTAGTAATTTGACCTGCCCTTAAGGACATACAAATATTGAGCCTCTGACAGTTCCGAAGAACGCCAGCAAATTAGAGTACAAAATTTCTTCACAAAGTACACTGCTTCATAGCAAAAAAGGTTAAAATAACCAACACAATTTCTCACAATTTCAAACTTTCCTAAACACAAAATCTTGATTAATTACCAAATAACATAAATTAAAATTTTTATCACAGCGAAAAAATTTTCCAACTGGATAGTAGTCTCCAGCTGATACTTTTCACTGTACCCATATGTACAGTCAAAGGACAAACACTGCTAATTTCTGTCGCAATATTTCATTTTTATCGCATATTCTCTCACTTAACCTCTCTAGAAGAACATCATTAATTTACTTTTATCATATACCGGTATCCGCTTCGCCCCAGTTTGTAGTGGGGCATTAATTTTATGCCAATGCTTTTTTTTACCCTTTTTTATCGTGAATTACTTAATAAGATCATAATTTATAGGATCGATGTTTAGAAAAAATAAAAATCGAAATGCTTCTTTAAAGTGCTCGGAAAAAGAAAAGATTTAAGCACTATGTTTGTATTAATTAGTTAGTTATGACATCAAAAGAAGTGATAAATGAATAATTTGTATTTAAGGTATTTTATTTTATTAATTTCTCAAACAAATTGCTACTATTTAATGGAAGTGCCCATTTTCTTTTTTTTTGATATGTGTAAATTACGCTCACTATTTAAATGATGATGTAGATATATCGCACTTGAGAGTTTTACTTCATTTTATTATTTTTTTTTCCTTTCTTCGGACGAAGTCCTTCATTGCCGTCCCTCTGAATGGAGTTTCAAGGGCATTTTTTATGCAGTGTCATTTTCTGTCTGTTGGAAGAAAAATTGATTTAAAAATATATAAACTGTTTTATTTTCTCTTTATTTTAAAGAATTTTCTCTGAATTGAGCTCAAGTGAAATTTCAGTTCCTTTCAATTTCAAAAATAAAATAATGTTAGTTATACTAAGTTAAATGTCAATAGAGTTCAAGAAAAAAATCCCATGATCGATTGATTTTTGTAAGATTCCCTTAAATCGGAATTTTAGAAAAGAACAATATTATTAAATGTCATTCTATTAATTAAAAATGTTATATTATCAGAAATTTCAGTTACTGAAAATATTATTTTTTCATTTATTATTTTATAAAGTACGAATCCTGACGAAATAATTTTAAAAAGTTAGTTTTTAAAATGAAATCAGAGATATGAAGACATGTTTCAAGGAAACAACGCCAATTAACCATAATTCACAATGAAATGCCTCAAATACTTGTTGTATAATAAATCTCTCTGAATATATTCAAGAGCTCAGAAAATATTTGATTTGATATGTGCTCACAATTATTAAACGCTATATTTCTGGAATATGTTTCAGATTAGGGCACATCTAATTGTTTTTATGATGAAATAATATATTGAAATTTTAAACATTTTCTATTAAAAAGTTCAGCCCTCTGATAAAACAATTTCCATACGTTTGCTTATAATTCGAAGAGACTGAAAATCATACTATAGCATAAACATGGGCAATTCGTTAAGAATATGCAAAGTTAAACCAATATTTAAAGAGAAATTTGCTGAATTTTGAATGCTTATATTTTGTTTAGTAAAATATATTGTTATTATCTATTATATAACATGTAATGAATCTATCATTAACTTTTTACTTTCAGAATTTTTTGATAATATTATTGATATATTTTTCTTTCATATAAATCGCGACTGATTAATGAGACACAACGATCCGAGAAATTATTTCTGTCGAATGGGGTTTTTAAAATCATTCATATCACCAATTCCTGGACAATTTTGATTTTACTTATTTTCTAATTTTTAAAAATATATTTCATAAGTTATTATTTAATATTTTAGAAAAGTAGAATTAATACTAAAAAATCTTTGACTTATGAAGCAACGTGAGTTTACTAAGATAATGTTAATCCGTGTAATCAAATATATATTAATTTTCCGTGCGTAAAAAATCTTATAACCATTAATAATTCAGGAAAGAAAGGGCAATATATATTTTCTGAGAAGGTTTATCCATGAGCATAAATTTTATGTTATCACACCTTATTATACTATTTAAGTAATCTCATTATATTATAGTTACATCACCTCTTATTTTTTATAATCTCTTATATTAATGCTTATGTTGCGTTTGCTTATAAAGTATATTCTATAATAAATAAATGAATGAAAAACGAATTTAGAAGTAGCCTGCTAATTAACAGTGCATTTATTTCTGATAGATACAAGAACTCAAACTTGGTTAATATTCCATTAAATAATACCAAGTTTAATCTATGTCTTAAGCAAGTGTATATCTTAGTTTAAAACTTCACAATACAGCAATTAATACACTAAGAATGTATGATAATATGCTTTGTTTTAAACTTTTTAAAATTCATCTTAGAGATTTGGTGACATTAGAACAGTTATTATGCATTCTTTTAATTAATTTCTTTTGGAAAATTTTCTCTTGGTCATTATTCATGATTTAAATATTCCTATAATTTAATGGTGAGAAACAGATTGTGATTATGGCAGGCAATTTTTTTCAAAGCTTTCTTTTTATTTTCATGAATAAATCAACACAAGACATAAAAAAATTACATAATTAAAGAATTAATATAGGCAGTCGAAAGAAATTACTATTTTGGCATTTTTACTACTACACGAGATAGAAAATATTGCGCAATGCTATTATATAAATTTACAGTTTATATAAATTTGGCACAGATTTAATGCTCAATTGCTGACTATGTAAAGATTTATTTTAAATATTTAATATGCAAACACATATATGAAATTCGTTTTAAGAGCAAAATATTGACACAATGTCGATTGATGATGAATGGTAAAATTTCTGGAAAGATTTGAAAAAAGTCTTATGAAATTAATTGGAAGTCATTTACCGTTAATTCAAATAAAATATTTCTTTTCGTTTATAATCACTAGAAGTGACATTGTATCACAAATAAATTTCCACCTAGTTGAATAAAATATTCCTTATTATAAGCTGAAATGAGCACTCAGTTTATTTAAAAATTTTAATGCTATTGTTCAAATATAAGGCCGAGAAATATTTTTGTTTGATCTGCTAATAGGTACATGATAGAGATGTTTAAAAATATAGTTTGCAATTTTCGAAAAGCACTTTTGACACACTGGACTTTTAATCCAAAATGATTAATGACTTTGAACAAGAAAATATCTTCAGTGAGAAATAAACTCTTTCATAACATTTTAGGATGTCTAAACTCCTTTGATTACAATCAAATATAATTTTATTCATTACAAAAATGAAAGATTCAGTCCAGTTACAGTAGCTTCGATACAAATGTGTTTCCTCAGTATATTTTTATGTGGAGCAATATATTATATCAAAATCTAACTATATCTTAAAGATAATATAAATAATTTTAATTGCTAGAAAGGGTTACTTTCATTTTTCTTTAAGAAATTCATTGTCGGGTGTTTAAGCCTACATTTTTTTGAAAAATTCTATTATTATAAAAAATACGAAAAAAAATTGAAGAGTTTTTGAAATTAGTTAGAATTTTTATACAATAAGAATTTATCTGACAATTTTTAAACCATATTATTTATTCTTACAAATTTTATTTTGGTTTCATCAAGAAAATGTCATCAAATGATAATCTTATGATCTGTTTCATAAGAGTTACGGCTTATATGAATACGTTCAAAACAATCAAATATTTTCGGAAACACATCGGAAAACTAGACCATTCTTTTTGATAAGTATGTTTCAACACGTGGCATTTAAATTAGATATAATGCTAAACCAAACTAAGAATTTTTTGAAGAAAAAAGAGAACACTTTAAAGTTACTTTTAAAAGGACGGGGTTCCAACTCAATATGATTTTTTAAAACTAATATTGAATATTAACATTCAAATAAAATCACGTTCAAAAGAAAAAATATTTCGGTATCCCTCTTTATTTGATGTTTTAATATTTTTTAGAAAATTTTCAAATTTTTGAATTCCCTACTACTTTTTTAAATATGAATAGTTTTGCTTCAAATTTTATTTGTATATTTTCTGAAATATGGTACAAAAAATATCTTCGGATTTCAAGAAATATTTAATAATAAATTTACTGTAAATATTCACAGTAATATATAATGAAAAATAGAAAAAATTGGCAGTACCTCATTTCATATCTCGTATATGTATAGTAAATAATTAAATGCTTATTATATGCACAGTTGCCTTATATACATATTGATAAAGATGTACGAAATATTGGAAAGTTCTATCTTAACTCTTTCAATACTGAAGCGCCCGAAACGTCCTTTCAACCAAAGTACGGCGATCGTCCGAACCCCTCGCGTTTCCCTGCTCCAGTGCCCTTTGTTAAGTATGATTGACTGGATACCCGAGGTGCATGCATTGTTCGTTGGAGTGGCAGAGCCTTAAGGAAGGAAGTGGAAAACCTATTTTCTTATAGAAATAGTCCATTGGCTAAGCAGAGTCTTCTTTTGAATATGAAACCCTTAAGAATAAACCTTTTTGTGTGGGTTAGGGAATTTCTCTTATCTTCGGAAGAGGAACACAGGCGTTTCAATTTTTTGAGGTCCCGGAATTCCAAGGCTCTTAGGACTCAAAGGGTTAAATAAGAAAAATCCTTATCATTTTTAAAGCATCAAAATGAAGAAAAACCTAACATGGACTAAAAGCCATTTGAATGGTCCTTTTGTGATTTGCGTATGTATTTCATTTCACATTGGAAATAAGAAGCTGAATAACTTCTCAAATATCAAAGACGTAACTTTGAAAGTTTGCTACAGTAGAAAAATAAAAGCAACGAAATAAGTAAATAATAAAAAAATATATATTTTGACCATTATTTGGGTACTCTATCCCTTTAAAATTATTATGGTAAGAATTGCCATATTGGGATTAAATTTTTACTCGAAATGATGCAAATAATAAGCAAGATAATACCTAATTTGCTGTTTCCAAATGAATATTAGTCTGATAATACATTTCCAGATTTTATATTTGATATTAGGACAGAAAAAGTATTATTTGTAGAGAAAGAAAACAAGCAGCAAGAACATGTCTTCGAAGAAAGGTTTCGTGAGAGTTTAGGCCAGTTGAATCCTCATACAAAGAATTAAGCAATATTTTAAATCTATTCTCAAGAATTGATGATTCCTTTTCGTCAATTTACAGATACTTCTTCAGCATGATAAAATTTGCACATCTATTCAATGGAAACATAATATATTACGGCTGTGTAGATTGTTTATTGCAAAAAAATTAATATCTGAAACTTTCATGGAAAACACACTAGCAGATATTCGAATCCAGCAATGTGTTTGAGATGTCTTCTAGTGAAAGTGGTACGACAAAACCAATCGAGATGCTTAAAAATTGTCTTCTTCCGGATAGACATTTTGATTATCCTCAAATCTAGAGCATTCGTTTTCTGAACTTAATTTTCAGTTCCAAGATGGAAAAATATTTAAAACGCATAATCCCTTTGGCACATAATGCAATGGAAACATAATATATTATGACTATGTGGTTTGTTTATTGCAAAACATAGAATATTTGTAAGTTTCACAGAAAACACACTGGCAGATATTCGAATCCAGCATTGTCTCTGAGATGTCTTCTAGTGAAAGTGGTGCGAAGAAAGCAATCGAGATGCTTAA
>BGPR01053671.1:0-10359 GCA_013235015.1 Araneus ventricosus | reverse complement strand
AAAACATAACTAATGTCTTATTTTAGAGATAAAGGGTAACAACAGAAATTTACAAAAAAAAACTTACTTAAACTTAAAAACTTACGAGGAACAAAAGAGTCACGCGAGTAAAGTAGTCCTACGCCTTTAACATCTGCGACTGTTTGAAAAGGCAGCCTGCCGTCATTTTTTCTTTTTATTACGATTATTTTACCAAACTAGAAAACTGCTCGTCTTCAGCTTTCGAGGAGGTCATTTCGGAAGTGGTTAATTTTTTTAGTTTATTATTTCTTTGTTCTTCCGTCTTTTAGAGTGAAGGTCACAATAATCCTTGCGCTTCTGTGGAGTCATAGTACTTTCAGAACAGCACGGATTTAAAACCGATGTGCATTCACAGTTTCAGTGATTATCCATCGGTGACAGGCCTTATGTCAATTGTTATTGTATTAACAGAAATTCCGAACAAAAATTGATACATAGCCTGTGGACCGGAGACGCATCGCATTCAGAAACACCAGCCATTATTATTGTTCCTCGCGTGTGACAACGAAAGGATCTGGGACCAATCAGGTCACTCGTTTTTTTTTGCCGAAACATTGTTAGCTGGATCAGAGTCCTTTCTTTCCGCGGAAGGTCGAGACATCCTGTTAGATAACAATCATCTGATAAAAACCGAGTGTTTCAAATCGACCGAAAACTGGACCCTTGTTCGCTGACCCTCTTATTCTTTGGCGAGGAGTGACGGGAAAAGCAGAGCTCTGGGGATGCGTTGTTTTTCGGCCAAAACTCGGTCATTGGAAGTTCAGATTGTTAGAAATAAAGCTTTCTTTCACTCCCCAAGAGATTTCGTGAGACCAAGATAGATTGGAAAAAGGTAATAAATTCCAGTCAATAGAGTAGAGCAGAACTGAATGTCGAAAAGCAAGTTGCCGATAATCCGGATGGCATAGAAAGTTCTTTTACAGTACAAAGAAGAATTAATTAGAGGGAAAAGTTCGCCCAAGATTTTACAAAAACTCCATGCAGGAAATATGCTTCATTCTTTTTTAACAAAATCAAAACATAAATATGCAGATGCAATTTTAAAAACTCCTCTTTTGAAAATAAAATCAATATGCTTCCCAAAAAGTATCGAAATTAATAAAAATATCAATACCTACTTTCTGATTTAAAAAAAAAAATATCACGTTGTAGCAATTATTCTGTTTAAAAGTTTCGTAACAAGCAAAAAAAAAAAAAAATCATTAAATTTTCATAACCGATCGTTCCAAAAATATGCTTTATATTGAAAATTCTTCCAGAATTGAAAGCATTTGGGGAAATTTTGTTAACATAGAATTCATTCCTAAATAAGTCTTTCCGTACATAATATAATTTTTAAAAAATATTTCAGCATAGAATACATAGAAAAATTTTTAACAATGAAGCAATTGTGATGCCGAGAATTAGTTTCTTGTTCTAAATAAATAAGAAATACAAACATGCAAATGGCATCTTGAATATTTTGAACGCTCAGTTCTGTGATTAAAACAGAAAATTTTATGATATAAATCAAGCTTCAAATTGACTTCAGAATTTGTTTAGAAATCCCTGTTAGTTTAGAGGAATTCACGACTTCCCCAAATAAGAAAATTTTCTATAGAAAGCTAACGGTAATAGAGATGTATGTTACTTCAAACACCAAAGCACAAACGGTGCATTGAAGACTGCAATTAAAAAGTCTTTTGCGTAAATAGTTAATAATGCTTGTGATGAAAGTTCATGCACTATAGAGAAAATTAAGATGCTATATACCATTTTTAACATTCTCAGTAAGAATCATTCCTGTAGTAAAGTAAGCATGCAAACATGCTTATGAATTCAAGTCGTTATTATTCTCTTCTTCCTTCCCTCGCTTTCCCTAAAATAATAACTCCAAAACATATTGACTTTTTACATATCGAACTTCCTGACAAGCAAGTTTTTATTTATTTATTTCAAACTCTTTTCCTGACTCTGAAATTACGTGCAACCCATTTTTTGATAAAAAGATAGAGGCTTTTTTTAATTAATACTTTCAGATACTATCTAACGCTTTTAGAGCTATAAATGTTACTGAAAGAGGTAACATGCTTCAATCCGAAGTTAATTACCTTAATAATACCTTAATTACCTAGATAATGTTTGAAACTTTAATTAAGTTCCCGAGTTCATAAAGTGGTAAATGAGGACAGGTGTAAATTTGATTGCGTGCAAAAGTATCCTTTAAATTCAAGATTTGTTAGCGGGAGTTTTCATCTGTTTTTACGTTACAAAACTAAAACGAAAAAGCGAAATCGACAATAAATTCATTACATGAGATCCTAGAATGTCTTGTGTGGATCCAGTTTAATGGTAATTTTAAAGTAACACGGTTTAAAGAAACATTAAGGGCAAATAAAATTAATTAAAGTTTGTGCCTCACGACTTCAAACTTTCAGCATCAAAAGTCTAACAGAGATAAAAAAAATTACAAATAATAATTTGATTATTAAAAGTTTAAATTTTACACGATTTAAATATGTTGTATTCAGAAAAAATTCAAATAAATAATTAATCGGTGATAGATCAAAAATAAATAAAGCATTTTTATTTGGAACATTTTAATGAAATAGTTCAATTGAAAGCATAGTTTTAGGTTTACTGATGTTAGGAAAAGTACATAAAACTAATGGTTTCAAAGCATTTATTTCCCATTTGGGATAGGGATGACGGTGATGGCCTACCCTAGTAGCACAAAGATATTGTAATATATTGTGCAATTTTTGCAATATTGTATAATATTGTTCAATATCATATAATATTATATAATATCGAACAATATTGTAAAATATCGGACATCATGTTGTGCTATCTGGGTAGGTCTTGATTTCGGAAACACAAGTATAGGTGACGATAAGATACGAGTCCAATGAAGTTCCACTAGCCTGGTGCATTTTAAATCTGCCTTTGTGGATCAAACTGTTGGTATGGAGAGGAAGTTTGAAGAGAGAGATATGTACCTACTCGTCAGCAGATCACGATTCAAAATTCACGAGGGTTCCATTATTCCATTACCCCTCGTGTAGTTTCAAAGCAGGACGTTAATTTAACTAAACTAAACTACATCCATTTGAGTCGAGACCTACAGTTACCGAAGATTTGAGTTAAATAAACAACACTGTAAGAAATATCTAAAAACGACTCGCATTTTATGGATTTCTCAAAAACATTCTTCTCATTTTAAAATAATGTACAACAAATTATTGTACCATTAATTGGATTTTATTATTATTTCATTTGTTTCAAATTTTTAGTTCTTAAAAATCTACTAAAAGAAGAGAAAGACAAAGTTTTAAAAGATTGCAAGCTTCTCAAATAAGTGAACTTCAAAAAAAGCGCAAACTACGATGCTTTATTTAAATTCAGAACTTCAAATGGATTATAAATTAATGAGGTTTTTATTCTGTACTACCAAAGGTACTCATTTCAACCTTATTAAGATATCCACATTGTAAGGAACTCTTTTTCACAGTACAGATAAATTTACCACTCTAGTTGAATGGGCAAACCTATATTTTAGAATACATTTTTTTTGTGCAGGGAAATATTCTGCCGTCTTTTTTTATCTCATTATATCTGAAATATGTTTTATTATTATTTTTTTTCATTTTATAATCATAATATATTTTTTCCTCATAACTGTTTACGAAAGCGATTCCGATAAGATTATGTCTAATTAAATGTCTAATTTTAGAAAATTCTCGGTCACAAAAACCCATATTTAAACTGTGAAGTATATTTTTAAGTATACAAAGTATTTTATCAGAGAGGTAGCTAATAAATATTTGGTAACTCATAAGTAGCAAAACTACATAAATAATCTTTTAAAAAACCAAGGCCTTAAATATCAAGGTTATTATTATAATTATTTTATAGATTTAGTACAGATTGTAAAAAACGAAGCAAGAAGACCTTATGAACTTACGAAAAACTTAGACAGTTAGTAACCCTACACTGTGTCCTTGTATTTTATAAGGTCATTCCTTTCTTCTAACATGGGCTTTTTTGATATAGGGGCATTGGTTTAACATAAGATACGCTTAACAGAAAGTACCAAACTAATTGAAAAAGTCATGCAAAACTGTGGCACAATAAATCTTCTATAACCATGGTAACTTGTTAGAAGTGTCAAAAATAACTGTAAATTGATAGATTAAAATATTCATTCTCAAGGAAGTCACATTTGCTCTTGCCGATATGAATTTTATAGCTTTTAATTGGAATTGCCAAGAAAACTATGTTTACTTTGGTATATTAAGGAAGAATCATCGGCCTAATACATAAAAGGATACAGTTGAAAAAGGAATAAAACGATTTGCAGTCAATTAAAAAGAATAAAAAATGTTTTAGCAATGTGCGTTTTATGTAAAGGAATTTAATGACGTACTAAAATTATCATACCTTAGTCTGAAAGAAATATCATAGTGGATACAACAGTTGGATGGGGAAAAAAGGGGCTAAATATTCTTAAAGTTGTATTTAAATACGACATATAAAACATATTCTACGCTCTTTCTTATTTTTGTGTTTCGCTTTAATTGTCAATTTCAAAAATACTTTAATTTTATATTATCATTTAACTTTTCATGTTTGAGCAGTAGCATACTCCATCGATGTAAAAGTAATCTTACAAACAATATAAAGATATTCTGAAAGCGATTTCTTTAATTCAAGGCTAAAAGAAATAATTGTTCGATATTAAAATTATTTGTCCACAGACTTTTCGAAATTTCGAAACTGTGTTCAAATTATTGCCATATAAAACTGCATTGATATTTAAATTATAGGAATGAATGAAATGGGCCAAAAGTATTGACAATACAAATTTGTTTAAAACATTAAACAAATATTTTCATAAGACGCTTTTTAAGTTACTTGTTAGAAAGTGCACACGAGATAAACAATGTAGTGTGGATTTAATTATTTAATTAGCAGAATTATTTTCTTCCTAAAGTACACAATTTGCTATTTGAAAATCTTGACTTAAGTAACTCCAGTTCATCATTCATTTTTCAGATATTTATTTAAAGGATGTTCGCGGAAAAGTCTAAATCATCAATATAATTTCAACGCCACTTCATAAGATTATTCATATCAAACCTTACCCATTCATTACGACTCCGGAAGATCTCGTGAATCCACGAGAGACTTTCTAGGAACGGGCAGTTCTATTTTACCATATCCATTGACGATCGCATTCAACGCAGGTTGAGAAACTGAAGAATCTCCTCCAAAAATGCAAGCTGAAACTAAAGAATTCTTTCCGAAAAATCCGTCATTGACCGTTATTTCGTGCTGGTTTCGAAACCCACCAGCATTGCACCACCTACATTGGATGATTTGTACTACCTGCGCTCTCGTTTGCGACCTTTGCCTAGATAAGAACCCAGATAACACCGATGAATAGCATTTCAAAGATGAGCTTAACGAATTATCAGTGGCTCTTGTCTGATAAGTTGATGCCATCCTTAGACTTTTGCAATCGTTTTACAAAAAGATTTTTTTGGAATATTTAATTATGTTATAGATTATTGCCTTTGGATAAAACCACATGGGATCTCTTCACACTAAAGAATAACTTTACGATACTTAGTATTCTTTATAAATATAAAACAGAACATATGGTATAGATGCTTCTAAAACTTTAATACAATATTAGTAACTAAGTTAATCACTTACATCGGCAAATACATCATTCAAAATAACTAGAAAATGTGTTCCCGTCCAGGGGCGTATTAAGCTTGCTGGGGGCCCCAGGCGCAGAATTTTTTGGGGGACCTCAGAAAACATACAGATATGTACTATTACATTTCCTCTTGCCAGTCATTAGGTTTTAAAATATTATTTTGCATACTTTTAATGATGATAACTACGTTTTTATTGATAATATTTACATTTTATATTTGCTACATTATCTAATTTTATAATCATAATATTTAATCCATGAATTACATCTTAATTAATCATAATTAAGATGTTTTGAATTGGCATATGGAAACCAAAATTTAATTATTATCGAATTAAATTCAGAATCCATTGAATGAAAGAAAATGCAAATAACTTTTTCTTAGTAAAATTGCTCTCTGTATTACTGCTGAACACATCACTATTATTTTCTAATAACATTTGTGAGGCATTAAACTCTAAAAAGAATTAAATTCATGCTAAATAAGGAAGTATTATAAAGTGGGAATGCAAAATTTGATATTTAATATTAAATGTTCAAATCAACATACAATCTATGCTTCTCTTTTCATTGAAGAAACAGTCAATCTCTTGAAGAACCAAACTGTTATAAACCGTTTTGTCTCGCCATTTTAGAAGTTTTAAAAATTTCTTGGGGCATGAATTCATGTAAAAGAGAAAAAATGTCCCAAGCTATTTTTACCGGCGTATTTTTTAAACTGAAGATTAGTACCAAATCGTACTCATTCTGACACTTTTTTCAGATTAATTTACTATACAACAAAAAACCAGATATCTTTTTTTAATAACCCACTATAATTTCAAAATACCTTTCTCATACAATAAGATTATCGACAAACTTAAAAAGTCTCGGAGATAAATTTGAATAGCACATGAACTTGATTTTAATAAAAACTCGCGAATTATGAAATACAAGCATATAAATTCAACAATAATATAATTTTAATTTTTGTGCATTCATTAAAACATAAACATGGTGCTTTAATAATTGATAAGAATAAAAATTAAACATTAATTCTAAACAGTAAATCATTTTTTAAATTTTTGAAATGCTGCGTGTTTGTTGAATATCTTGTAAAACGACAAAGTTTAGAATTAAACAAATTCATAAGCATTGCCTCGAAAGAAAGCGACTATGACTATTTATAAACTATTATTTAGAATTTATAAAGGGCTATTATTTAGTTCAAGTGTTATTTAGTTCTTCATGTTTCACATATAGAGGCGTCATAATATTTAATAAACTATGGTAGATGCTCAAGGAATGGAACTTTACAATAGTTTTTGACTCTTTGCAAGACATATAATTAACATTCTTTATATTAGTTAAAAAATGAAAACAAGGAATTGATAAATACAGAAATTCAATTAAAGCGCATATTTTTTAAGTTAATAAATATTTCAAAATATATTGCGATCAAAATAGTCAGTTGCTGGAATTATAAGATTTAAATAGATCAATGATTTGTTGTTATTTTTACTTGAAAATTGTGTTGGATATTAAATAGGCCATGCTTTTATAGCAACGCTTCAGATGTGCTGTTATAACAAAAATTACATTTCTTGTAAGCGATATCCTATTTTTATTGGAAATGAAAATAAATTGCTAATCACAATCTTTGCAATTATAACAAATAAGAATCGAACACTGACTACCACATTTACTCCTTCTGTTGTATATGAATTTAAGAAAATAATTTTTTTCATATTTCAAAAACATTATTTTCAAATTAAACGAAAAGACTGTTTTCTATTTAATAAAGCTATAAATGTAGCACTAAACTTCAGTACTAAAAATATTTAGCATTTTTTATGAAATTTACACAATTTTGCTTCCTGTTTGGAGCTCAGTGAGTACATAATATTGTCACGCTGTTCGATGAAATGCTTACTATAAAACATTATTCAAAATTGAAATTATATCGTAAAAATTACATTATTGATTATAAAAACTTTTCGTAATGAGCCAGTTCGTTAGGTAGAATTGTGTCCAATGGATGAGAATTTGTTTTCAAACAAATATGTGAAGCTCATCAGAAAGAAAAAAAATCACCCTGAGAGTGACCCAAAATTTATCGAGGCTTATTTCTTCTCCGTAATGAGGTCGAGCCTTCTGCAGCTTTGAATAAGGCGGCATCTATAATAGCAAAAATTTTCCCAAAGTAACAAAAACCAGAATCATTAAGAAATTTCATCCTTTAACTATATTTCCCAAGTTCTAGGTGTACCTTGGTGGCCAGATTAAGATAAAAGACGGTAGGGGACCACGGTGACGAGTGTTATCAAATGGCCTTTAATAGGCGTTTAATGAAAGCGTGAGGAGGAGTTGAATAGAAATCGAGAGTCGTTGTTTCACATTTCCACCTTAGCAGTTATTCGAATAGCTGATTGAATGCAATTGTAGACCTGCCAACCTCCAGACTTGAAAAAGCGGGAGATATTTTCAATTATACATACACGAACGCAAGGGCCAACATTTACTTTATTTAACTCATGCACAAATAAGGTAGAGGGGGCCTAATGAGATAATCGTTTATTTTAGCTATATTTTTCTCAAAATTTTATTTTTTTATAAAAATAAAATGTATTGATTTTTATAAATTGCTTAGCTGGGTTTTAAAATAATCTGATCAGTTTTTTAAAGACACTTTTTTTAGTCCTCGCTCTCTTCTAGACAGTATTACCAATATAAATTATTGACTTACCTATATATTTTTTTGTACTTGAAGTTGTTATTTATGTATTTACATTTCTTCATATATATATTTCTTGGTTATAGTTTTTTTATATTTACAGTTGAGTTCTACTTACAAATAAGTTCTATTTATAAATTACATGATACTCCTTCACTTTTACTCCTTTAAAGAAGAAATTGTTGCAGATTTTGCAGGAAGCAATTTAAAACTCAAACGTGCAAATAGTACAAAATGCATACGATTTATCTTCTTTCCAAGCGATAATAAACGAATATTCCTCGGAATAGGCCTTGGTAAATACTATCTAGTATTTCGCTTTAGATTCTTTCGATGACATCAGATATGGACAGATGGGAAAAGAAATACGCGACAAAAAAAATTTAAAAATATTTCGGAGATACCCCTAACACGAAAAGATAGCCAGAAGAGATATATAAATTCTCCCTAGCGCCGAAAACCCATGGCGATAGTCACTAGTCAACAAGCTTGGACATGATAACGCGGCAAAGAGCTAATGAAGAATCCGTAGAGGAATGACGTCACGCATTCGAAATTTGAGGAGAATGCAATCGCGGCAAGCGCTGGATTTTTCTTTCGTCGCTCTTTTACTGCTTTTTTTTATTATTACTATTTATTTGCTCCGATTTCTCGAAAATACTAAAAAGCGGGAGGAAATCGGTGAGAATAGGGAGGCTGGAGAAATTGTTAAAAAGCTGGAGACTCCCACCAAAAGAGGTCTGCAATTGGTTATCTGGAAATGAAAAAAATTTAGTAAATGAACTCATCTATTAGTACTAATGACAACTAAATCGGAGTTGTCATTAGTACTAATAGATGAGTACAACTAAATTATTTGATAATCATTGAAAATGAAAATTCACCACTCAGTCTAATTACAGAAATGACAGCTTCGTGAGATTTTTAATAACGAATGGGTTTATTCCTTAGGTCTGAAATTCTGGTGGGGGTAGTGTTTTTTCGTCTGGAATCGATTAAACACCAATCTATCTGAACTGGGATTTTACATCTGGTTAGATAGAAATAAATTTCGGGAGTTTGTTGAATAGGTCAATTTATCGAGCTATTTTTCTTTTTAATCTTTTGCATCTCGGGGCGCAGGGGCGCGCCTGATGCGCTTAGCCTTTAATACGACCCTTAGACGGGCTGTTATCGTGCCAACAATATCTCACATTGGAATTGTCACGGTATTATTATTAGGTATTTGGTATATTAACGTCCCGTTTTGAAGCAACACGAGGGCTATTTTGGGACGGACTTCGTAATTTTAAACCACGGTCAGATGACGAGAACGACGCCTGAGCTGGCACACCCTCTCCAAGCTTCCACGCCACACCAACGGGAGGACGTTTGGCCACTGCGTACGATTTAGAGTGCAACAGGTCCCATACACGTATTTCATTCGTACTTTAACATTGGTGGGATTCCGGTATCTTGATAACGCAACATAAAGAAACAGCATAAATAAAAAAGAAGTGAAACTGCTAAACTCAGCTGCTTGCTTCACCCGATTTAACCCTTTGATATACGAATTTGTTTAACAGCCTAGATAGATTGCACATCATATTTGGGATATTTATTGTTATTTCAATCCAGATATGAACATAAAAACATATGAGATACTTATGCGTGCCCAAATGATTTTAGGCTTATAAATTAACTGCAACTTTGACTTTACTCATATTTATATAACAAAAAGTCTGAAATTCGATGCACCAGTCAGACACGTTCTTGCATGTGAATGGATTAATTCCAACGTTTCGTCCGTTATATTTCAAAATGCAATGATTCAGATTCATTTCATTTTTTTCTACTTTAATTAATTAGTTGCTTCAATGAGTACAATATTTCGGATTTTTTTCTTTGGTTGTCGCATTGTATCCTTATTTAAAGCTTTGTG
>BGPR01053670.1:0-10359 GCA_013235015.1 Araneus ventricosus | reverse complement strand
AAAACATAACTAATGTCTTATTTTAGAGATAAAGGGTAACAACAGAAATTTACAAAAAAAAACTTACTTAAACTTAAAAACTTACGAGGAACAAAAGAGTCACGCGAGTAAAGTAGTCCTACGCCTTTAACATCTGCGACTGTTTGAAAAGGCAGCCTGCCGTCATTTTTTCTTTTTATTACGATTATTTTACCAAACTAGAAAACTGCTCGTCTTCAGCTTTCGAGGAGGTCATTTCGGAAGTGGTTAATTTTTTTAGTTTATTATTTCTTTGTTCTTCCGTCTTTTAGAGTGAAGGTCACAATAATCCTTGCGCTTCTGTGGAGTCATAGTACTTTCAGAACAGCACGGATTTAAAACCGATGTGCATTCACAGTTTCAGTGATTATCCATCGGTGACAGGCCTTATGTCAATTGTTATTGTATTAACAGAAATTCCGAACAAAAATTGATACATAGCCTGTGGACCGGAGACGCATCGCATTCAGAAACACCAGCCATTATTATTGTTCCTCGCGTGTGACAACGAAAGGATCTGGGACCAATCAGGTCACTCGTTTTTTTTTGCCGAAACATTGTTAGCTGGATCAGAGTCCTTTCTTTCCGCGGAAGGTCGAGACATCCTGTTAGATAACAATCATCTGATAAAAACCGAGTGTTTCAAATCGACCGAAAACTGGACCCTTGTTCGCTGACCCTCTTATTCTTTGGCGAGGAGTGACGGGAAAAGCAGAGCTCTGGGGATGCGTTGTTTTTCGGCCAAAACTCGGTCATTGGAAGTTCAGATTGTTAGAAATAAAGCTTTCTTTCACTCCCCAAGAGATTTCGTGAGACCAAGATAGATTGGAAAAAGGTAATAAATTCCAGTCAATAGAGTAGAGCAGAACTGAATGTCGAAAAGCAAGTTGCCGATAATCCGGATGGCATAGAAAGTTCTTTTACAGTACAAAGAAGAATTAATTAGAGGGAAAAGTTCGCCCAAGATTTTACAAAAACTCCATGCAGGAAATATGCTTCATTCTTTTTTAACAAAATCAAAACATAAATATGCAGATGCAATTTTAAAAACTCCTCTTTTGAAAATAAAATCAATATGCTTCCCAAAAAGTATCGAAATTAATAAAAATATCAATACCTACTTTCTGATTTAAAAAAAAAAATATCACGTTGTAGCAATTATTCTGTTTAAAAGTTTCGTAACAAGCAAAAAAAAAAAAAAATCATTAAATTTTCATAACCGATCGTTCCAAAAATATGCTTTATATTGAAAATTCTTCCAGAATTGAAAGCATTTGGGGAAATTTTGTTAACATAGAATTCATTCCTAAATAAGTCTTTCCGTACATAATATAATTTTTAAAAAATATTTCAGCATAGAATACATAGAAAAATTTTTAACAATGAAGCAATTGTGATGCCGAGAATTAGTTTCTTGTTCTAAATAAATAAGAAATACAAACATGCAAATGGCATCTTGAATATTTTGAACGCTCAGTTCTGTGATTAAAACAGAAAATTTTATGATATAAATCAAGCTTCAAATTGACTTCAGAATTTGTTTAGAAATCCCTGTTAGTTTAGAGGAATTCACGACTTCCCCAAATAAGAAAATTTTCTATAGAAAGCTAACGGTAATAGAGATGTATGTTACTTCAAACACCAAAGCACAAACGGTGCATTGAAGACTGCAATTAAAAAGTCTTTTGCGTAAATAGTTAATAATGCTTGTGATGAAAGTTCATGCACTATAGAGAAAATTAAGATGCTATATACCATTTTTAACATTCTCAGTAAGAATCATTCCTGTAGTAAAGTAAGCATGCAAACATGCTTATGAATTCAAGTCGTTATTATTCTCTTCTTCCTTCCCTCGCTTTCCCTAAAATAATAACTCCAAAACATATTGACTTTTTACATATCGAACTTCCTGACAAGCAAGTTTTTATTTATTTATTTCAAACTCTTTTCCTGACTCTGAAATTACGTGCAACCCATTTTTTGATAAAAAGATAGAGGCTTTTTTTAATTAATACTTTCAGATACTATCTAACGCTTTTAGAGCTATAAATGTTACTGAAAGAGGTAACATGCTTCAATCCGAAGTTAATTACCTTAATAATACCTTAATTACCTAGATAATGTTTGAAACTTTAATTAAGTTCCCGAGTTCATAAAGTGGTAAATGAGGACAGGTGTAAATTTGATTGCGTGCAAAAGTATCCTTTAAATTCAAGATTTGTTAGCGGGAGTTTTCATCTGTTTTTACGTTACAAAACTAAAACGAAAAAGCGAAATCGACAATAAATTCATTACATGAGATCCTAGAATGTCTTGTGTGGATCCAGTTTAATGGTAATTTTAAAGTAACACGGTTTAAAGAAACATTAAGGGCAAATAAAATTAATTAAAGTTTGTGCCTCACGACTTCAAACTTTCAGCATCAAAAGTCTAACAGAGATAAAAAAAATTACAAATAATAATTTGATTATTAAAAGTTTAAATTTTACACGATTTAAATATGTTGTATTCAGAAAAAATTCAAATAAATAATTAATCGGTGATAGATCAAAAATAAATAAAGCATTTTTATTTGGAACATTTTAATGAAATAGTTCAATTGAAAGCATAGTTTTAGGTTTACTGATGTTAGGAAAAGTACATAAAACTAATGGTTTCAAAGCATTTATTTCCCATTTGGGATAGGGATGACGGTGATGGCCTACCCTAGTAGCACAAAGATATTGTAATATATTGTGCAATTTTTGCAATATTGTATAATATTGTTCAATATCATATAATATTATATAATATCGAACAATATTGTAAAATATCGGACATCATGTTGTGCTATCTGGGTAGGTCTTGATTTCGGAAACACAAGTATAGGTGACGATAAGATACGAGTCCAATGAAGTTCCACTAGCCTGGTGCATTTTAAATCTGCCTTTGTGGATCAAACTGTTGGTATGGAGAGGAAGTTTGAAGAGAGAGATATGTACCTACTCGTCAGCAGATCACGATTCAAAATTCACGAGGGTTCCATTATTCCATTACCCCTCGTGTAGTTTCAAAGCAGGACGTTAATTTAACTAAACTAAACTACATCCATTTGAGTCGAGACCTACAGTTACCGAAGATTTGAGTTAAATAAACAACACTGTAAGAAATATCTAAAAACGACTCGCATTTTATGGATTTCTCAAAAACATTCTTCTCATTTTAAAATAATGTACAACAAATTATTGTACCATTAATTGGATTTTATTATTATTTCATTTGTTTCAAATTTTTAGTTCTTAAAAATCTACTAAAAGAAGAGAAAGACAAAGTTTTAAAAGATTGCAAGCTTCTCAAATAAGTGAACTTCAAAAAAAGCGCAAACTACGATGCTTTATTTAAATTCAGAACTTCAAATGGATTATAAATTAATGAGGTTTTTATTCTGTACTACCAAAGGTACTCATTTCAACCTTATTAAGATATCCACATTGTAAGGAACTCTTTTTCACAGTACAGATAAATTTACCACTCTAGTTGAATGGGCAAACCTATATTTTAGAATACATTTTTTTTGTGCAGGGAAATATTCTGCCGTCTTTTTTTATCTCATTATATCTGAAATATGTTTTATTATTATTTTTTTTCATTTTATAATCATAATATATTTTTTCCTCATAACTGTTTACGAAAGCGATTCCGATAAGATTATGTCTAATTAAATGTCTAATTTTAGAAAATTCTCGGTCACAAAAACCCATATTTAAACTGTGAAGTATATTTTTAAGTATACAAAGTATTTTATCAGAGAGGTAGCTAATAAATATTTGGTAACTCATAAGTAGCAAAACTACATAAATAATCTTTTAAAAAACCAAGGCCTTAAATATCAAGGTTATTATTATAATTATTTTATAGATTTAGTACAGATTGTAAAAAACGAAGCAAGAAGACCTTATGAACTTACGAAAAACTTAGACAGTTAGTAACCCTACACTGTGTCCTTGTATTTTATAAGGTCATTCCTTTCTTCTAACATGGGCTTTTTTGATATAGGGGCATTGGTTTAACATAAGATACGCTTAACAGAAAGTACCAAACTAATTGAAAAAGTCATGCAAAACTGTGGCACAATAAATCTTCTATAACCATGGTAACTTGTTAGAAGTGTCAAAAATAACTGTAAATTGATAGATTAAAATATTCATTCTCAAGGAAGTCACATTTGCTCTTGCCGATATGAATTTTATAGCTTTTAATTGGAATTGCCAAGAAAACTATGTTTACTTTGGTATATTAAGGAAGAATCATCGGCCTAATACATAAAAGGATACAGTTGAAAAAGGAATAAAACGATTTGCAGTCAATTAAAAAGAATAAAAAATGTTTTAGCAATGTGCGTTTTATGTAAAGGAATTTAATGACGTACTAAAATTATCATACCTTAGTCTGAAAGAAATATCATAGTGGATACAACAGTTGGATGGGGAAAAAAGGGGCTAAATATTCTTAAAGTTGTATTTAAATACGACATATAAAACATATTCTACGCTCTTTCTTATTTTTGTGTTTCGCTTTAATTGTCAATTTCAAAAATACTTTAATTTTATATTATCATTTAACTTTTCATGTTTGAGCAGTAGCATACTCCATCGATGTAAAAGTAATCTTACAAACAATATAAAGATATTCTGAAAGCGATTTCTTTAATTCA
Source organism: Araneus ventricosus (assembly GCA_013235015.1). Classification (NCBI taxonomy): domain Eukaryota; kingdom Metazoa; phylum Arthropoda; class Arachnida; order Araneae; family Araneidae; genus Araneus; species Araneus ventricosus. Next base: position 5,648 of record BGPR01053670.1, on the reverse strand, counting down.
AGGCTAAAAGAAATAATTGTTCGATATTAAAATTATTTGTCCACAGACTTTTCGAAATTTCGAAACTGTGTTCAAATTATTGCCATATAAAACTGCATTGATATTTAAATTATAGGAATGAATGAAATGGGCCAAAAGTATTGACAATACAAATTTGTTTAAAACATTAAACAAATATTTTCATAAGACGCTTTTTAAGTTACTTGTTAGAAAGTGCACACGAGATAAACAATGTAGTGTGGATTTAATTATTTAATTAGCAGAATTATTTTCTTCCTAAAGTACACAATTTGCTATTTGAAAATCTTGACTTAAGTAACTCCAGTTCATCATTCATTTTTCAGATATTTATTTAAAGGATGTTCGCGGAAAAGTCTAAATCATCAATATAATTTCAACGCCACTTCATAAGATTATTCATATCAAACCTTACCCATTCATTACGACTCCGGAAGATCTCGTGAATCCACGAGAGACTTTCTAGGAACGGGCAGTTCTATTTTACCATATCCATTGACGATCGCATTCAACGCAGGTTGAGAAACTGAAGAATCTCCTCCAAAAATGCAAGCTGAAACTAAAGAATTCTTTCCGAAAAATCCGTCATTGACCGTTATTTCGTGCTGGTTTCGAAACCCACCAGCATTGCACCACCTACATTGGATGATTTGTACTACCTGCGCTCTCGTTTGCGACCTTTGCCTAGATAAGAACCCAGATAACACCGATGAATAGCATTTCAAAGATGAGCTTAACGAATTATCAGTGGCTCTTGTCTGATAAGTTGATGCCATCCTTAGACTTTTGCAATCGTTTTACAAAAAGATTTTTTTGGAATATTTAATTATGTTATAGATTATTGCCTTTGGATAAAACCACATGGGATCTCTTCACACTAAAGAATAACTTTACGATACTTAGTATTCTTTATAAATATAAAACAGAACATATGGTATAGATGCTTCTAAAACTTTAATACAATATTAGTAACTAAGTTAATCACTTACATCGGCAAATACATCATTCAAAATAACTAGAAAATGTGTTCCCGTCCAGGGGCGTATTAAGCTTGCTGGGGGCCCCAGGCGCAGAATTTTTTGGGGGACCTCAGAAAACATACAGATATGTACTATTACATTTCCTCTTGCCAGTCATTAGGTTTTAAAATATTATTTTGCATACTTTTAATGATGATAACTACGTTTTTATTGATAATATTTACATTTTATATTTGCTACATTATCTAATTTTATAATCATAATATTTAATCCATGAATTACATCTTAATTAATCATAATTAAGATGTTTTGAATTGGCATATGGAAACCAAAATTTAATTATTATCGAATTAAATTCAGAATCCATTGAATGAAAGAAAATGCAAATAACTTTTTCTTAGTAAAATTGCTCTCTGTATTACTGCTGAACACATCACTATTATTTTCTAATAACATTTGTGAGGCATTAAACTCTAAAAAGAATTAAATTCATGCTAAATAAGGAAGTATTATAAAGTGGGAATGCAAAATTTGATATTTAATATTAAATGTTCAAATCAACATACAATCTATGCTTCTCTTTTCATTGAAGAAACAGTCAATCTCTTGAAGAACCAAACTGTTATAAACCGTTTTGTCTCGCCATTTTAGAAGTTTTAAAAATTTCTTGGGGCATGAATTCATGTAAAAGAGAAAAAATGTCCCAAGCTATTTTTACCGGCGTATTTTTTAAACTGAAGATTAGTACCAAATCGTACTCATTCTGACACTTTTTTCAGATTAATTTACTATACAACAAAAAACCAGATATCTTTTTTTAATAACCCACTATAATTTCAAAATACCTTTCTCATACAATAAGATTATCGACAAACTTAAAAAGTCTCGGAGATAAATTTGAATAGCACATGAACTTGATTTTAATAAAAACTCGCGAATTATGAAATACAAGCATATAAATTCAACAATAATATAATTTTAATTTTTGTGCATTCATTAAAACATAAACATGGTGCTTTAATAATTGATAAGAATAAAAATTAAACATTAATTCTAAACAGTAAATCATTTTTTAAATTTTTGAAATGCTGCGTGTTTGTTGAATATCTTGTAAAACGACAAAGTTTAGAATTAAACAAATTCATAAGCATTGCCTCGAAAGAAAGCGACTATGACTATTTATAAACTATTATTTAGAATTTATAAAGGGCTATTATTTAGTTCAAGTGTTATTTAGTTCTTCATGTTTCACATATAGAGGCGTCATAATATTTAATAAACTATGGTAGATGCTCAAGGAATGGAACTTTACAATAGTTTTTGACTCTTTGCAAGACATATAATTAACATTCTTTATATTAGTTAAAAAATGAAAACAAGGAATTGATAAATACAGAAATTCAATTAAAGCGCATATTTTTTAAGTTAATAAATATTTCAAAATATATTGCGATCAAAATAGTCAGTTGCTGGAATTATAAGATTTAAATAGATCAATGATTTGTTGTTATTTTTACTTGAAAATTGTGTTGGATATTAAATAGGCCATGCTTTTATAGCAACGCTTCAGATGTGCTGTTATAACAAAAATTACATTTCTTGTAAGCGATATCCTATTTTTATTGGAAATGAAAATAAATTGCTAATCACAATCTTTGCAATTATAACAAATAAGAATCGAACACTGACTACCACATTTACTCCTTCTGTTGTATATGAATTTAAGAAAATAATTTTTTTCATATTTCAAAAACATTATTTTCAAATTAAACGAAAAGACTGTTTTCTATTTAATAAAGCTATAAATGTAGCACTAAACTTCAGTACTAAAAATATTTAGCATTTTTTATGAAATTTACACAATTTTGCTTCCTGTTTGGAGCTCAGTGAGTACATAATATTGTCACGCTGTTCGATGAAATGCTTACTATAAAACATTATTCAAAATTGAAATTATATCGTAAAAATTACATTATTGATTATAAAAACTTTTCGTAATGAGCCAGTTCGTTAGGTAGAATTGTGTCCAATGGATGAGAATTTGTTTTCAAACAAATATGTGAAGCTCATCAGAAAGAAAAAAAATCACCCTGAGAGTGACCCAAAATTTATCGAGGCTTATTTCTTCTCCGTAATGAGGTCGAGCCTTCTGCAGCTTTGAATAAGGCGGCATCTATAATAGCAAAAATTTTCCCAAAGTAACAAAAACCAGAATCATTAAGAAATTTCATCCTTTAACTATATTTCCCAAGTTCTAGGTGTACCTTGGTGGCCAGATTAAGATAAAAGACGGTAGGGGACCACGGTGACGAGTGTTATCAAATGGCCTTTAATAGGCGTTTAATGAAAGCGTGAGGAGGAGTTGAATAGAAATCGAGAGTCGTTGTTTCACATTTCCACCTTAGCAGTTATTCGAATAGCTGATTGAATGCAATTGTAGACCTGCCAACCTCCAGACTTGAAAAAGCGGGAGATATTTTCAATTATACATACACGAACGCAAGGGCCAACATTTACTTTATTTAACTCATGCACAAATAAGGTAGAGGGGGCCTAATGAGATAATCGTTTATTTTAGCTATATTTTTCTCAAAATTTTATTTTTTTATAAAAATAAAATGTATTGATTTTTATAAATTGCTTAGCTGGGTTTTAAAATAATCTGATCAGTTTTTTAAAGACACTTTTTTTAGTCCTCGCTCTCTTCTAGACAGTATTACCAATATAAATTATTGACTTACCTATATATTTTTTTGTACTTGAAGTTGTTATTTATGTATTTACATTTCTTCATATATATATTTCTTGGTTATAGTTTTTTTATATTTACAGTTGAGTTCTACTTACAAATAAGTTCTATTTATAAATTACATGATACTCCTTCACTTTTACTCCTTTAAAGAAGAAATTGTTGCAGATTTTGCAGGAAGCAATTTAAAACTCAAACGTGCAAATAGTACAAAATGCATACGATTTATCTTCTTTCCAAGCGATAATAAACGAATATTCCTCGGAATAGGCCTTGGTAAATACTATCTAGTATTTCGCTTTAGATTCTTTCGATGACATCAGATATGGACAGATGGGAAAAGAAATACGCGACAAAAAAAATTTAAAAATATTTCGGAGATACCCCTAACACGAAAAGATAGCCAGAAGAGATATATAAATTCTCCCTAGCGCCGAAAACCCATGGCGATAGTCACTAGTCAACAAGCTTGGACATGATAACGCGGCAAAGAGCTAATGAAGAATCCGTAGAGGAATGACGTCACGCATTCGAAATTTGAGGAGAATGCAATCGCGGCAAGCGCTGGATTTTTCTTTCGTCGCTCTTTTACTGCTTTTTTTTATTATTACTATTTATTTGCTCCGATTTCTCGAAAATACTAAAAAGCGGGAGGAAATCGGTGAGAATAGGGAGGCTGGAGAAATTGTTAAAAAGCTGGAGACTCCCACCAAAAGAGGTCTGCAATTGGTTATCTGGAAATGAAAAAAATTTAGTAAATGAACTCATCTATTAGTACTAATGACAACTAAATCGGAGTTGTCATTAGTACTAATAGATGAGTACAACTAAATTATTTGATAATCATTGAAAATGAAAATTCACCACTCAGTCTAATTACAGAAATGACAGCTTCGTGAGATTTTTAATAACGAATGGGTTTATTCCTTAGGTCTGAAATTCTGGTGGGGGTAGTGTTTTTTCGTCTGGAATCGATTAAACACCAATCTATCTGAACTGGGATTTTACATCTGGTTAGATAGAAATAAATTTCGGGAGTTTGTTGAATAGGTCAATTTATCGAGCTATTTTTCTTTTTAATCTTTTGCATCTCGGGGCGCAGGGGCGCGCCTGATGCGCTTAGCCTTTAATACGACCCTTAGACGGGCTGTTATCGTGCCAACAATATCTCACATTGGAATTGTCACGGTATTATTATTAGGTATTTGGTATATTAACGTCCCGTTTTGAAGCAACACGAGGGCTATTTTGGGACGGACTTCGTAATTTTAAACCACGGTCAGATGACGAGAACGACGCCTGAGCTGGCACACCCTCTCCAAGCTTCCACGCCACACCAACGGGAGGACGTTTGGCCACTGCGTACGATTTAGAGTGCAACAGGTCCCATACACGTATTTCATTCGTACTTTAACATTGGTGGGATTCCGGTATCTTGATAACGCAACATAAAGAAACAGCATAAATAAAAAAGAAGTGAAACTGCTAAACTCAGCTGCTTGCTTCACCCGATTTAACCCTTTGATATACGAATTTGTTTAACAGCCTAGATAGATTGCACATCATATTTGGGATATTTATTGTTATTTCAATCCAGATATGAACATAAAAACATATGAGATACTTATGCGTGCCCAAATGATTTTAGGCTTATAAATTAACTGCAACTTTGACTTTACTCATATTTATATAACAAAAAGTCTGAAATTCGATGCACCAGTCAGACACGTTCTTGCATGTGAATGGATTAATTCCAACGTTTCGTCCGTTATATTTCAAAATGCAATGATTCAGATTCATTTCATTTTTTTCTACTTTAATTAATTAGTTGCTTCAATGAGTACAATATTTCGGATTTTTTTCTTTGGTTGTCGCATTGTATCCTTATTTAAAGCTTTGTG
>BGPR01053669.1:0-10359 GCA_013235015.1 Araneus ventricosus | reverse complement strand
AAAACATAACTAATGTCTTATTTTAGAGATAAAGGGTAACAACAGAAATTTACAAAAAAAAACTTACTTAAACTTAAAAACTTACGAGGAACAAAAGAGTCACGCGAGTAAAGTAGTCCTACGCCTTTAACATCTGCGACTGTTTGAAAAGGCAGCCTGCCGTCATTTTTTCTTTTTATTACGATTATTTTACCAAACTAGAAAACTGCTCGTCTTCAGCTTTCGAGGAGGTCATTTCGGAAGTGGTTAATTTTTTTAGTTTATTATTTCTTTGTTCTTCCGTCTTTTAGAGTGAAGGTCACAATAATCCTTGCGCTTCTGTGGAGTCATAGTACTTTCAGAACAGCACGGATTTAAAACCGATGTGCATTCACAGTTTCAGTGATTATCCATCGGTGACAGGCCTTATGTCAATTGTTATTGTATTAACAGAAATTCCGAACAAAAATTGATACATAGCCTGTGGACCGGAGACGCATCGCATTCAGAAACACCAGCCATTATTATTGTTCCTCGCGTGTGACAACGAAAGGATCTGGGACCAATCAGGTCACTCGTTTTTTTTTGCCGAAACATTGTTAGCTGGATCAGAGTCCTTTCTTTCCGCGGAAGGTCGAGACATCCTGTTAGATAACAATCATCTGATAAAAACCGAGTGTTTCAAATCGACCGAAAACTGGACCCTTGTTCGCTGACCCTCTTATTCTTTGGCGAGGAGTGACGGGAAAAGCAGAGCTCTGGGGATGCGTTGTTTTTCGGCCAAAACTCGGTCATTGGAAGTTCAGATTGTTAGAAATAAAGCTTTCTTTCACTCCCCAAGAGATTTCGTGAGACCAAGATAGATTGGAAAAAGGTAATAAATTCCAGTCAATAGAGTAGAGCAGAACTGAATGTCGAAAAGCAAGTTGCCGATAATCCGGATGGCATAGAAAGTTCTTTTACAGTACAAAGAAGAATTAATTAGAGGGAAAAGTTCGCCCAAGATTTTACAAAAACTCCATGCAGGAAATATGCTTCATTCTTTTTTAACAAAATCAAAACATAAATATGCAGATGCAATTTTAAAAACTCCTCTTTTGAAAATAAAATCAATATGCTTCCCAAAAAGTATCGAAATTAATAAAAATATCAATACCTACTTTCTGATTTAAAAAAAAAAATATCACGTTGTAGCAATTATTCTGTTTAAAAGTTTCGTAACAAGCAAAAAAAAAAAAAAATCATTAAATTTTCATAACCGATCGTTCCAAAAATATGCTTTATATTGAAAATTCTTCCAGAATTGAAAGCATTTGGGGAAATTTTGTTAACATAGAATTCATTCCTAAATAAGTCTTTCCGTACATAATATAATTTTTAAAAAATATTTCAGCATAGAATACATAGAAAAATTTTTAACAATGAAGCAATTGTGATGCCGAGAATTAGTTTCTTGTTCTAAATAAATAAGAAATACAAACATGCAAATGGCATCTTGAATATTTTGAACGCTCAGTTCTGTGATTAAAACAGAAAATTTTATGATATAAATCAAGCTTCAAATTGACTTCAGAATTTGTTTAGAAATCCCTGTTAGTTTAGAGGAATTCACGACTTCCCCAAATAAGAAAATTTTCTATAGAAAGCTAACGGTAATAGAGATGTATGTTACTTCAAACACCAAAGCACAAACGGTGCATTGAAGACTGCAATTAAAAAGTCTTTTGCGTAAATAGTTAATAATGCTTGTGATGAAAGTTCATGCACTATAGAGAAAATTAAGATGCTATATACCATTTTTAACATTCTCAGTAAGAATCATTCCTGTAGTAAAGTAAGCATGCAAACATGCTTATGAATTCAAGTCGTTATTATTCTCTTCTTCCTTCCCTCGCTTTCCCTAAAATAATAACTCCAAAACATATTGACTTTTTACATATCGAACTTCCTGACAAGCAAGTTTTTATTTATTTATTTCAAACTCTTTTCCTGACTCTGAAATTACGTGCAACCCATTTTTTGATAAAAAGATAGAGGCTTTTTTTAATTAATACTTTCAGATACTATCTAACGCTTTTAGAGCTATAAATGTTACTGAAAGAGGTAACATGCTTCAATCCGAAGTTAATTACCTTAATAATACCTTAATTACCTAGATAATGTTTGAAACTTTAATTAAGTTCCCGAGTTCATAAAGTGGTAAATGAGGACAGGTGTAAATTTGATTGCGTGCAAAAGTATCCTTTAAATTCAAGATTTGTTAGCGGGAGTTTTCATCTGTTTTTACGTTACAAAACTAAAACGAAAAAGCGAAATCGACAATAAATTCATTACATGAGATCCTAGAATGTCTTGTGTGGATCCAGTTTAATGGTAATTTTAAAGTAACACGGTTTAAAGAAACATTAAGGGCAAATAAAATTAATTAAAGTTTGTGCCTCACGACTTCAAACTTTCAGCATCAAAAGTCTAACAGAGATAAAAAAAATTACAAATAATAATTTGATTATTAAAAGTTTAAATTTTACACGATTTAAATATGTTGTATTCAGAAAAAATTCAAATAAATAATTAATCGGTGATAGATCAAAAATAAATAAAGCATTTTTATTTGGAACATTTTAATGAAATAGTTCAATTGAAAGCATAGTTTTAGGTTTACTGATGTTAGGAAAAGTACATAAAACTAATGGTTTCAAAGCATTTATTTCCCATTTGGGATAGGGATGACGGTGATGGCCTACCCTAGTAGCACAAAGATATTGTAATATATTGTGCAATTTTTGCAATATTGTATAATATTGTTCAATATCATATAATATTATATAATATCGAACAATATTGTAAAATATCGGACATCATGTTGTGCTATCTGGGTAGGTCTTGATTTCGGAAACACAAGTATAGGTGACGATAAGATACGAGTCCAATGAAGTTCCACTAGCCTGGTGCATTTTAAATCTGCCTTTGTGGATCAAACTGTTGGTATGGAGAGGAAGTTTGAAGAGAGAGATATGTACCTACTCGTCAGCAGATCACGATTCAAAATTCACGAGGGTTCCATTATTCCATTACCCCTCGTGTAGTTTCAAAGCAGGACGTTAATTTAACTAAACTAAACTACATCCATTTGAGTCGAGACCTACAGTTACCGAAGATTTGAGTTAAATAAACAACACTGTAAGAAATATCTAAAAACGACTCGCATTTTATGGATTTCTCAAAAACATTCTTCTCATTTTAAAATAATGTACAACAAATTATTGTACCATTAATTGGATTTTATTATTATTTCATTTGTTTCAAATTTTTAGTTCTTAAAAATCTACTAAAAGAAGAGAAAGACAAAGTTTTAAAAGATTGCAAGCTTCTCAAATAAGTGAACTTCAAAAAAAGCGCAAACTACGATGCTTTATTTAAATTCAGAACTTCAAATGGATTATAAATTAATGAGGTTTTTATTCTGTACTACCAAAGGTACTCATTTCAACCTTATTAAGATATCCACATTGTAAGGAACTCTTTTTCACAGTACAGATAAATTTACCACTCTAGTTGAATGGGCAAACCTATATTTTAGAATACATTTTTTTTGTGCAGGGAAATATTCTGCCGTCTTTTTTTATCTCATTATATCTGAAATATGTTTTATTATTATTTTTTTTCATTTTATAATCATAATATATTTTTTCCTCATAACTGTTTACGAAAGCGATTCCGATAAGATTATGTCTAATTAAATGTCTAATTTTAGAAAATTCTCGGTCACAAAAACCCATATTTAAACTGTGAAGTATATTTTTAAGTATACAAAGTATTTTATCAGAGAGGTAGCTAATAAATATTTGGTAACTCATAAGTAGCAAAACTACATAAATAATCTTTTAAAAAACCAAGGCCTTAAATATCAAGGTTATTATTATAATTATTTTATAGATTTAGTACAGATTGTAAAAAACGAAGCAAGAAGACCTTATGAACTTACGAAAAACTTAGACAGTTAGTAACCCTACACTGTGTCCTTGTATTTTATAAGGTCATTCCTTTCTTCTAACATGGGCTTTTTTGATATAGGGGCATTGGTTTAACATAAGATACGCTTAACAGAAAGTACCAAACTAATTGAAAAAGTCATGCAAAACTGTGGCACAATAAATCTTCTATAACCATGGTAACTTGTTAGAAGTGTCAAAAATAACTGTAAATTGATAGATTAAAATATTCATTCTCAAGGAAGTCACATTTGCTCTTGCCGATATGAATTTTATAGCTTTTAATTGGAATTGCCAAGAAAACTATGTTTACTTTGGTATATTAAGGAAGAATCATCGGCCTAATACATAAAAGGATACAGTTGAAAAAGGAATAAAACGATTTGCAGTCAATTAAAAAGAATAAAAAATGTTTTAGCAATGTGCGTTTTATGTAAAGGAATTTAATGACGTACTAAAATTATCATACCTTAGTCTGAAAGAAATATCATAGTGGATACAACAGTTGGATGGGGAAAAAAGGGGCTAAATATTCTTAAAGTTGTATTTAAATACGACATATAAAACATATTCTACGCTCTTTCTTATTTTTGTGTTTCGCTTTAATTGTCAATTTCAAAAATACTTTAATTTTATATTATCATTTAACTTTTCATGTTTGAGCAGTAGCATACTCCATCGATGTAAAAGTAATCTTACAAACAATATAAAGATATTCTGAAAGCGATTTCTTTAATTCAAGGCTAAAAGAAATAATTGTTCGATATTAAAATTATTTGTCCACAGACTTTTCGAAATTTCGAAACTGTGTTCAAATTATTGCCATATAAAACTGCATTGATATTTAAATTATAGGAATGAATGAAATGGGCCAAAAGTATTGACAATACAAATTTGTTTAAAACATTAAACAAATATTTTCATAAGACGCTTTTTAAGTTACTTGTTAGAAAGTGCACACGAGATAAACAATGTAGTGTGGATTTAATTATTTAATTAGCAGAATTATTTTCTTCCTAAAGTACACAATTTGCTATTTGAAAATCTTGACTTAAGTAACTCCAGTTCATCATTCATTTTTCAGATATTTATTTAAAGGATGTTCGCGGAAAAGTCTAAATCATCAATATAATTTCAACGCCACTTCATAAGATTATTCATATCAAACCTTACCCATTCATTACGACTCCGGAAGATCTCGTGAATCCACGAGAGACTTTCTAGGAACGGGCAGTTCTATTTTACCATATCCATTGACGATCGCATTCAACGCAGGTTGAGAAACTGAAGAATCTCCTCCAAAAATGCAAGCTGAAACTAAAGAATTCTTTCCGAAAAATCCGTCATTGACCGTTATTTCGTGCTGGTTTCGAAACCCACCAGCATTGCACCACCTACATTGGATGATTTGTACTACCTGCGCTCTCGTTTGCGACCTTTGCCTAGATAAGAACCCAGATAACACCGATGAATAGCATTTCAAAGATGAGCTTAACGAATTATCAGTGGCTCTTGTCTGATAAGTTGATGCCATCCTTAGACTTTTGCAATCGTTTTACAAAAAGATTTTTTTGGAATATTTAATTATGTTATAGATTATTGCCTTTGGATAAAACCACATGGGATCTCTTCACACTAAAGAATAACTTTACGATACTTAGTATTCTTTATAAATATAAAACAGAACATATGGTATAGATGCTTCTAAAACTTTAATACAATATTAGTAACTAAGTTAATCACTTACATCGGCAAATACATCATTCAAAATAACTAGAAAATGTGTTCCCGTCCAGGGGCGTATTAAGCTTGCTGGGGGCCCCAGGCGCAGAATTTTTTGGGGGACCTCAGAAAACATACAGATATGTACTATTACATTTCCTCTTGCCAGTCATTAGGTTTTAAAATATTATTTTGCATACTTTTAATGATGATAACTACGTTTTTATTGATAATATTTACATTTTATATTTGCTACATTATCTAATTTTATAATCATAATATTTAATCCATGAATTACATCTTAATTAATCATAATTAAGATGTTTTGAATTGGCATATGGAAACCAAAATTTAATTATTATCGAATTAAATTCAGAATCCATTGAATGAAAGAAAATGCAAATAACTTTTTCTTAGTAAAATTGCTCTCTGTATTACTGCTGAACACATCACTATTATTTTCTAATAACATTTGTGAGGCATTAAACTCTAAAAAGAATTAAATTCATGCTAAATAAGGAAGTATTATAAAGTGGGAATGCAAAATTTGATATTTAATATTAAATGTTCAAATCAACATACAATCTATGCTTCTCTTTTCATTGAAGAAACAGTCAATCTCTTGAAGAACCAAACTGTTATAAACCGTTTTGTCTCGCCATTTTAGAAGTTTTAAAAATTTCTTGGGGCATGAATTCATGTAAAAGAGAAAAAATGTCCCAAGCTATTTTTACCGGCGTATTTTTTAAACTGAAGATTAGTACCAAATCGTACTCATTCTGACACTTTTTTCAGATTAATTTACTATACAACAAAAAACCAGATATCTTTTTTTAATAACCCACTATAATTTCAAAATACCTTTCTCATACAATAAGATTATCGACAAACTTAAAAAGTCTCGGAGATAAATTTGAATAGCACATGAACTTGATTTTAATAAAAACTCGCGAATTATGAAATACAAGCATATAAATTCAACAATAATATAATTTTAATTTTTGTGCATTCATTAAAACATAAACATGGTGCTTTAATAATTGATAAGAATAAAAATTAAACATTAATTCTAAACAGTAAATCATTTTTTAAATTTTTGAAATGCTGCGTGTTTGTTGAATATCTTGTAAAACGACAAAGTTTAGAATTAAACAAATTCATAAGCATTGCCTCGAAAGAAAGCGACTATGACTATTTATAAACTATTATTTAGAATTTATAAAGGGCTATTATTTAGTTCAAGTGTTATTTAGTTCTTCATGTTTCACATATAGAGGCGTCATAATATTTAATAAACTATGGTAGATGCTCAAGGAATGGAACTTTACAATAGTTTTTGACTCTTTGCAAGACATATAATTAACATTCTTTATATTAGTTAAAAAATGAAAACAAGGAATTGATAAATACAGAAATTCAATTAAAGCGCATATTTTTTAAGTTAATAAATATTTCAAAATATATTGCGATCAAAATAGTCAGTTGCTGGAATTATAAGATTTAAATAGATCAATGATTTGTTGTTATTTTTACTTGAAAATTGTGTTGGATATTAAATAGGCCATGCTTTTATAGCAACGCTTCAGATGTGCTGTTATAACAAAAATTACATTTCTTGTAAGCGATATCCTATTTTTATTGGAAATGAAAATAAATTGCTAATCACAATCTTTGCAATTATAACAAATAAGAATCGAACACTGACTACCACATTTACTCCTTCTGTTGTATATGAATTTAAGAAAATAATTTTTTTCATATTTCAAAAACATTATTTTCAAATTAAACGAAAAGACTGTTTTCTATTTAATAAAGCTATAAATGTAGCACTAAACTTCAGTACTAAAAATATTTAGCATTTTTTATGAAATTTACACAATTTTGCTTCCTGTTTGGAGCTCAGTGAGTACATAATATTGTCACGCTGTTCGATGAAATGCTTACTATAAAACATTATTCAAAATTGAAATTATATCGTAAAAATTACATTATTGATTATAAAAACTTTTCGTAATGAGCCAGTTCGTTAGGTAGAATTGTGTCCAATGGATGAGAATTTGTTTTCAAACAAATATGTGAAGCTCATCAGAAAGAAAAAAAATCACCCTGAGAGTGACCCAAAATTTATCGAGGCTTATTTCTTCTCCGTAATGAGGTCGAGCCTTCTGCAGCTTTGAATAAGGCGGCATCTATAATAGCAAAAATTTTCCCAAAGTAACAAAAACCAGAATCATTAAGAAATTTCATCCTTTAACTATATTTCCCAAGTTCTAGGTGTACCTTGGTGGCCAGATTAAGATAAAAGACGGTAGGGGACCACGGTGACGAGTGTTATCAAATGGCCTTTAATAGGCGTTTAATGAAAGCGTGAGGAGGAGTTGAATAGAAATCGAGAGTCGTTGTTTCACATTTCCACCTTAGCAGTTATTCGAATAGCTGATTGAATGCAATTGTAGACCTGCCAACCTCCAGACTTGAAAAAGCGGGAGATATTTTCAATTATACATACACGAACGCAAGGGCCAACATTTACTTTATTTAACTCATGCACAAATAAGGTAGAGGGGGCCTAATGAGATAATCGTTTATTTTAGCTATATTTTTCTCAAAATTTTATTTTTTTATAAAAATAAAATGTATTGATTTTTATAAATTGCTTAGCTGGGTTTTAAAATAATCTGATCAGTTTTTTAAAGACACTTTTTTTAGTCCTCGCTCTCTTCTAGACAGTATTACCAATATAAATTATTGACTTACCTATATATTTTTTTGTACTTGAAGTTGTTATTTATGTATTTACATTTCTTCATATATATATTTCTTGGTTATAGTTTTTTTATATTTACAGTTGAGTTCTACTTACAAATAAGTTCTATTTATAAATTACATGATACTCCTTCACTTTTACTCCTTTAAAGAAGAAATTGTTGCAGATTTTGCAGGAAGCAATTTAAAACTCAAACGTGCAAATAGTACAAAATGCATACGATTTATCTTCTTTCCAAGCGATAATAAACGAATATTCCTCGGAATAGGCCTTGGTAAATACTATCTAGTATTTCGCTTTAGATTCTTTCGATGACATCAGATATGGACAGATGGGAAAAGAAATACGCGACAAAAAAAATTTAAAAATATTTCGGAGATACCCCTAACACGAAAAGATAGCCAGAAGAGATATATAAATTCTCCCTAGCGCCGAAAACCCATGGCGATAGTCACTAGTCAACAAGCTTGGACATGATAACGCGGCAAAGAGCTAATGAAGAATCCGTAGAGGAATGACGTCACGCATTCGAAATTTGAGGAGAATGCAATCGCGGCAAGCGCTGGATTTTTCTTTCGTCGCTCTTTTACTGCTTTTTTTTATTATTACTATTTATTTGCTCCGATTTCTCGAAAATACTAAAAAGCGGGAGGAAATCGGTGAGAATAGGGAGGCTGGAGAAATTGTTAAAAAGCTGGAGACTCCCACCAAAAGAGGTCTGCAATTGGTTATCTGGAAATGAAAAAAATTTAGTAAATGAACTCATCTATTAGTACTAATGACAACTAAATCGGAGTTGTCATTAGTACTAATAGATGAGTACAACTAAATTATTTGATAATCATTGAAAATGAAAATTCACCACTCAGTCTAATTACAGAAATGACAGCTTCGTGAGATTTTTAATAACGAATGGGTTTATTCCTTAGGTCTGAAATTCTGGTGGGGGTAGTGTTTTTTCGTCTGGAATCGATTAAACACCAATCTATCTGAACTGGGATTTTACATCTGGTTAGATAGAAATAAATTTCGGGAGTTTGTTGAATAGGTCAATTTATCGAGCTATTTTTCTTTTTAATCTTTTGCATCTCGGGGCGCAGGGGCGCGCCTGATGCGCTTAGCCTTTAATACGACCCTTAGACGGGCTGTTATCGTGCCAACAATATCTCACATTGGAATTGTCACGGTATTATTATTAGGTATTTGGTATATTAACGTCCCGTTTTGAAGCAACACGAGGGCTATTTTGGGACGGACTTCGTAATTTTAAACCACGGTCAGATGACGAGAACGACGCCTGAGCTGGCACACCCTCTCCAAGCTTCCACGCCACACCAACGGGAGGACGTTTGGCCACTGCGTACGATTTAGAGTGCAACAGGTCCCATACACGTATTTCATTCGTACTTTAACATTGGTGGGATTCCGGTATCTTGATAACGCAACATAAAGAAACAGCATAAATAAAAAAGAAGTGAAACTGCTAAACTCAGCTGCTTGCTTCACCCGATTTAACCCTTTGATATACGAATTTGTTTAACAGCCTAGATAGATTGCACATCATATTTGGGATATTTATTGTTATTTCAATCCAGATATGAACATAAAAACATATGAGATACTTATGCGTGCCCAAATGATTTTAGGCTTATAAATTAACTGCAACTTTGACTTTACTCATATTTATATAACAAAAAGTCTGAAATTCGATGCACCAGTCAGACACGTTCTTGCATGTGAATGGATTAATTCCAACGTTTCGTCCGTTATATTTCAAAATGCAATGATTCAGATTCATTTCATTTTTTTCTACTTTAATTAATTAGTTGCTTCAATGAGTACAATATTTCGGATTTTTTTCTTTGGTTGTCGCATTGTATCCTTATTTAAAGCTTTGTG
>BGPR01053668.1:0-10359 GCA_013235015.1 Araneus ventricosus | reverse complement strand
AGAGTATAATTCCACTAAACATTTTAACACAAACATTTTTTTTTAAACAATCAAACAGACAAAATCGCTCGAGGAGAATATATTTATATATAATAATTAGTATCTTTAGTAGAAATAAAAAGTCATATAAATAAGTTCTAAAACAAAACATAGAATAAAATTTGTAAATTTTTCATAAACATTAATTTTAACCATGATCTAAATTAATTAAAACTATCTAATATATGAAACTTATAAATGAACATGAAAATAAAATCATATTATGATATAAAATACAATAAGAATTATATATAGAATAATTTAAAAGAAGACTTGAAAAGACAGTTCTAATTTTAGAAATTCAACAATTGAAGTGGCTAGCAAGACTCGGGATTTGCTCATCATTGACTATACATATTAATATTTTTAAACGTTGATCTAGTGTTTGTGTGTGTTTGACTTTTTGAGCCTTGCTTTTTTAATGGTTTTCTGATTTGGTGTTCTAATTTTTTTTTACATTGTGTGATTTTTTAATAATTTTAATGTGACGGTGTGCAACATGGACTTTTGGAGCCTCAGTGTATTTTTAGTGCTTTTGTAATTGAGTGTTTTCATTTTAAAACTTGTATGTGTTTACATTTTTATAATTGATGAGGTTTTGAGCTTTGAACTATTGTCTGCAGTTAATTTTTTTCTT
Organism: Araneus ventricosus; assembly: GCA_013235015.1. Classification (NCBI taxonomy): domain Eukaryota; kingdom Metazoa; phylum Arthropoda; class Arachnida; order Araneae; family Araneidae; genus Araneus; species Araneus ventricosus. The sequence continues at coordinate 9,683 of BGPR01053668.1, read as the reverse complement.
TGTGGTTTGTGTTTTTTGTTTGTTTTTGATCATGCACTCTGTAAATGGAGTCATCTCTGTAGTGTGTTTTCTTTGCATAAATAAATAAATGAATCATGTTAAATATAGAATTTAAAGGCGCCATCACTCCATGAAGCTTAATTTTTGTATGAACACATAGACACACACACATACATTTTCGCCTTCATTCCTTTCTGTTGCCCCCCCCCCCAATTGCCCTCGTGACCGATTCCACTATAAAATGTGCGTTAGAGTCTGTTCTTTATATGGTCGAAGTTCAAGGGCAAGTTCCGGTTTAGCCTTTTCGGATAAATTCTAAAAAATGCAAAAAACCGAAAGTATCAGGATATTTTTGATCATTAGTGTACATTTTCTTCGCACCATAAATAGTTTAGAATATACAGGGGGAATTAAAAGTGAATATTTCTAAAATTCCTTATTATAATAGTAAAATCAATTCTAAGTGCTGAACCAACAACCATAAAAAAACCCTCATACCTATATATTAATTATACAAGGGTAATATTGCATGTCTCGAACGTCATGGTGGGGGGGCTTCAAATTTATGTGATGAACAATCGTGCTCTCCTCCTCTCCTCACAAGATTCCTTCTACTTGTAGTTCAGTCAACGAAGGGAAATAAAAAAATAAATGGTGTAGTTTTGAAATTTGGCACAGATGCTTGGGATAGTACCTTAAACAACCCACTAAAATTCCCTGCTGGTGGTGGATGCGCGGGGGAACACGGAGGTTTTAAAGGGGGACTTTGTCAGTTTTTTTAAATATCTCAGAAACTGTGGGTTCTAGCGAAAAAAGATTAACTAACTTAAATATCTCAAAAACTAGAGGTTCTAGCGGAAAGAAACTTAACTAAACAATTAAACTATATTGAATATCCTACATTTTTTTTAGCAACAATATTTTAGAAGATAGACGGGAATGAAAAAGTGAATATTTCTAAAATTCTTTATTGTAAAGGTAAAATCAATTAAAAGTGATAAAGCAACAACCCTCAGAAAAAAATCTTGCTTGTATATTAACAATATAAGAGTAGTATTATATGTGTCGAAAGTAGTAGTGGTGCGGTCGGGTCGTGCTCCCATCCTCCTCTCACGTCCGTTCCCTCCACAAGATACCTTCTCCTCAGTGTTTTGATTCTGTTAAGTCTCCGAATGAGTGTATTTAGACAGTATAATCTAAATTACCATATCTATGTTTAGTTTAACTTAAAATCTCGCCACAGACTGTCACAGTTCAGCAGAAACATTTTCTTGACAATGGATTGAGTAAGACCACACTTATTAAATTACTAACACAAAAAATGGCTGCTAAACTAATAGGAACGAGAGTCACTAGAGGGGATGCTGATACTTATATTGTGAGATGTGGGTTACAGAAAACAACTTCTCATCCCACTGATACTATAATAAAGCAAGACGTAGACCTAGTTGTGTTACTGATTACTTTGGCATCACCAAAAAGTAACATTTATTTTATGAAGCCTGGAAAAGGAAAAATCGAAGCTAAATTATTTTCGAATGGTAACTGTACTAATGGTGTATTTTTAGAAGAAGAGGAGTTCAAACTTTACCAAGTAGTAGAAAAATCTGAGCAAATGTGATTACGAACATGTGTAAAAATGATTTATGTATATTTTTATGTAGGTATGTATATCAGGGTGGAGTCAAAAAATCGAATGTCGAAAATTTGCAACGCCTGTATGTGGAAAAGGTGTTTATTACAAAGCCTATTTATAATACGAAATATTATCGAAATCAAAATAAATCTTGGGCTGCCCAAATAACTTTAAAATTCAGCTATTTCACCTAATTTGTCACAAAAGTAACAAAAACGAATTCAGAAATGATAATAGCTCTGATTTCAAACCAAGAGCGCTTGAAATTAGACTTTCTGAGAAATCAAAAGTTTTTATGGATCAAAACACAGTTCGACAAATAGTAATTCAAAGTATTCTCTATTATTACACTCACAAGTTATTATACGAATTCTTCACGATGTCTGCCGTTATTCTAAATGCCACACAATATCGTGAAGATAGCATTGCAATATTGTAGACTAAACAATTTATTATCCTATCTGCGGAAAAGTTGCTATCTATAAGTGTAATCATCTGTGTGAATCTTAATATTCCTACAACGTAATCTTTGTTTTCTTATTTTCCATAGAAATCTTTAAGATTTATGAATTTTTCATCCACCCCTTTGCTTTTTCTGTTCTAAAACCCAGAATTCGCTGCGTAGATGTGCTTCATATAGAGTTCCACCCTTTGTTTGTTTCCTAACATTTATAATAATTGCCTTATAAAACATGGAGATCTCGATTTTTGGTTTTAAATTTGGGTAATACGTTTCTGGATGCTATACTTTTTCTTACGGGTCCATTTCATGCAGCACTGCCACTTACCGCAGATAATGATTCAATAACAAATTTGAAGCAACTCTCTACTGCTGTAAATGACAGGGGAATCCTATAATACAAATTTCAGCAGGGAAGTCCCAAAATCAGCATCTTAAATCCATTATCAGAAATAGGTACTATACTTGGTAGTTCAGTAAGTGTAATTGAATGCCAGTCAAATAGATCTATGTAGTCATCTGCCTAGAAATTTATTCTAGGAATTTTAAATTCATGAAGAACTCGTTCTACTTTAGCTATTTGTACTCATTTAAATACAAAGGCCCAACTTTTTCACTTTCTTTCTGCTTTCGTAGGCTAACCTTGCCGCCAAAATGTTTTCTGAATTACCAAATAATGCAATTTCTTGTCAATGTTTGAACTATTAGGCTCATTAACTCTTCAGGCAGAAATCTACATTTCCTTATTATGCTGCTTTTTCTGAGAATCCGATATCAACGAGATGACACAGAGTTTTAATACCAAATCATGCATGTGGATGTACCCTAATAAAATACTTCTGTTAAACTTTCAAGTTCTCTGATGCGTCTCTTTTGCTTAAACATATAACCTCAAAATCCTATTTGCTGTCTTTAATCACCTGAAAGGACAAATTTCCCTTGGATCCTTTCGTGACAAGTTTAATGAAATATTTCCTTTTAATATTTTAGTACACATTTCATAGAGATAGTGTTAACTTGTATTAAGTTCATCAGGGGAAAACATCAGGCAAAAATATTTCTTTTTTTTTCAAAATTTATTACAAGCGCTTTTCATAATATTCATTTTTTTTCAATTTGTCTACAGTATACTTTAAGCTCAATAGTTTTTCCGTCAAAATTATGCAATAGATAACGTAATGGCAATTCATTTGCATGTAACGAATAAAAAAATGCTGAAAATGCCCCATAGAAAGTTCTAGTTGTCTTATAATACCATTTTCATAACCTGTATTAATCGCTAGATCATCGCACCCAACAGCTTGCAACTTAGAACGATCAACGTTTTTTTTTTTTAAATATTATTCTTGTTTTCATGTTATGATAAGTGCCAGATATAGGAGTGACATGGCCGAGATATGTAAATCATGCTTTTAAAATTTGAACAGCATGTTGTTCTGTTATGTTTTTTCTAGTTACCCTTTCTTCTTCCTTAACCAAGTCTTGTCTTTTCGACCGTCAAAGTATATGTCCTACTCCGATAAAGAGTGATTTCCCTCATTTGTTCTTTTTAAGTCACTGAGGGTTTATTCTTTTCCTTCTTATTTTACTACGATCGACTACTTTACAAGAATCGCCTATGTAAATTATACCAATATCTTTTAAAGCTACATTTAAAAGAATATCTGCTTATCAATCAGAAACGCTAGTTCTGTCACAAGCCTACATAATTTTGGATACATTTGGAAATGTAGTTCTAATTTGTGAAGTTAAAAAGAATCGAGATTTATAATTGTGATTTTCGTTTCACATCTTTTGTACTCAATATTTTATTATTCATCAGATGAACTTAAAAAATTTAAAATGTGCCGCATAACAGAAAAAGTAAGTTTATTAGCATTGTGCGGCATTCAGAATAGCGGAGAACACCGTGAAGAATTCCTATAAGATCTTTGCGTGTAATAATAGAGAATATTTCGAATTACCATTCGTCGAACTGTCTTTTGATTCTTAAAAACTTTTGAATTCACTGAAAGTCTAATTCAAACCACTCTTGGTTTTAAATTAGATCTATTATAATTTCTGTATGTGTTTTTGTGAGTTTTGTGACAAATTAGGCAAAATAGCTGAATTTTAAAGCCAAAGATTTAATTTGATTTCGTATTATAAATAGGCTTTTTAATAGTCATCTTTTCCACATGCAGTCGTTTCAAATTTACGACTTTCGATTTTTTGGCTCCACCCTAATATGCATTAGGGTTGGCCAAAAATCTTTCTTTTCGAAATAGCTATTCTAATAGTGCGGAAAGGGTTCTCTCTGGTTTCAATAAACACGGTGTAAAATTTTTTTTGATGGGATAATGTCTTCTGCCCCGCTTCGCACTTGGATTTTAGAAATTTGGGTAAAAATTGGCAATTTTTACTCGGAGTAGGAAATATAATTATTTTTCAATATTGCTATTCTAATAGTGCGGAAGAGGTGCCCACTGAGTTCAATAAGTATGATGTAAAATATTTTTTGGATCGTATAATATCTTTTGTTCCCGCATCGCAATTGAAATTTGGAATTTTTGAAAAAAGTGCACTTTTAGAGTTTTTCTTGTCTTTCATACAGGAAGTGAAAGGAGGGGAGGGGGTTCGCATCCCTCCGCAATTTTTAGCAGTGTTCTGGGATTTTTATTCTGCGTATTGTGGTGCTACTAAGTCATTTACTGGGTTTATCTGTGTGCGCGTGCGTCTGGGAAAAGACTTCGTTGTGCCTTTTGCTACTAGTTCGCGCTATGAAATCGGAATTGTGAGTTTTTAAATTAGGTTCTTCGTTCCTTTGGTTTGATTGATTTGTTAATAGACATGACATCAAAAATCAGTAAGCGGAACAAATTTGAATGTCCAATATTTGGAAGCTCGAAGATATATCTCAAATAAATCTTCCTACATTAGAAGCTGCTGTATGTTGCTGCTTCTTTGAGAGATTAAATCTTAAACCAAAATTGGGAACAAAGAACCCTGTTTCTCTAGAATTGTGGAAAATGTTACAAACAAAATTGAGTCTGTATGGGCAAAAGCAAGCACTGCCATTCCCATTGTGACCCATTCTCGAGTACTGCAAATCATCCATACCTACCATGGAAAACATACCAATTTTAAGAAGTCTTACAAAAGAGATAATCCAGTAAGGCTTTCCAAAAAAAGATCAAAGCATTTCGACAAGAAGTATGCACAAAGTTATTTGACATTGCGGTCTGCAAATGTATTGCTTTTGAAGATTGCACATGCGAACGTATTAAAAAAATTACCTCGAAATGAGCATAATTTCCTGAAAGATCAACGGACAACGAGACTTCTTTACATCGGCTCGCTTGACATTAATGAAACAGAGAAACTTCAGAATATTGGTGATAATGCTGATAGAAAGGCTCACAGCTTATATTTAAATCATACACAAGCAACGCCTAACGCAGGGTATGTAGATTATGAAGATGAAGAAATGGATTGTTCTTCAGATATATCTGAAGAAGTAGATTTAAATCTGGACACCTACAAACTATTGACAATCCTATCCGAATTCCATGTTGGTTGATTCTGCTTAAAAGATAAGATGAAGATGATTCAGGCTCCTTAAAGATATTATATATAATTTGCTTTGAATAAAAGTTTTACATAACATTTTGAGTATTTTTTCGGAATGGAATGCATTGTCGTATTTTACATTGATTTCTATGGAACAATTGTTTCGCATAACGAGTAAGCGTCTGGAGCGACTTATGGTCGTTATTAAGCGAGGTTTCACTGTATTTCTTTCGTGCCAAACAATTGGGAGAAAAGTGATACTTCTTTTTTCAGTAAGGAAAGAGTAGAATAAAATAAAACAATTACTACCAATTTTTTGTCCGTTTTGAAGAGATTCACTTAAATCATTATTCCGCTGTTTTCACACTTCTTTGTTGTAATGAATATTTGCATAAAAAAAGGCTTGAAAGGAAGCGAAACATGAAAATAATACTTTGGTATTTCGTATTAGACTTCTCTATGCGAGAACTTGTCCATCTAAAGTTTCATATAACTGATTGAAAAATTGTGGTTAAACCCCCTTAATATTTTGCAAATGGTTACTAGAAAAAGGACTGCAAACTGTTTATCTGAACGTTAGCATTTTGTTAAGAATGAGTTAAGTTTAATAAGTTTATTTGCACGCTAGTGACGAATTCCTCGGGTGAAAGGTATTTTTCTTCTCTGAATATCATATTTAAAATTAACGATACACCGACATACGTTATCAGTTCTTTTCATTGAAGCAGAATCAGCGAAATCATATAAATGACTGTAAAATTGTGGTCAACGCCCTAACCCTCAGAGCGCCCAATTATTTTGAACTTTTAGCTATCAGGTTAGAAAACTTAGCTTTTAAAGGAAATGAATCGAGGTATTTGTATTTAATTATATCTTTGAAATCGTAAAAACACTTTATCCATGTTTTTTTAAAGAAAATATAAATATAACTAGGATCTCACTGCTTTTGAACTGAACATGAAAAACGGAAAAAGACGTTTGTGCCACTCGGTACTTTGTTTCCGGCGGCTTTGATACTGCATAAAAAAAAGATGAAGTTGATTCAGACTCCTTAACGATCTTATATATCTTTGAATAACGTTATACATAAAATGATTTGAGTATTTTATTCGGTATGGAACGCATTATCGCATTTTACATTGATTTTATGGGAAAATATTTTTTCTCTTCTTCTGGAACGAATTTTACTCGTTATGCGAGGTTTCACAGTATTCATGCCTATTTTCAGGATAACGTGCAAAAAATGTCATTATCGCTTCTGAAGTGAGTTGTTTATTTTATTCTCTGATATTTGTGTTTAATAATTCCCTAAATGAAATATTTCGATATTTAAAAACTTTGTTTAGAAGGGTATTGACACATCTGGTCAGCATGAAATGGAATTACATTGAAAGAAAAGCATTGGTGAGAGTGCATTCGCTCCTATAAAAGTCTTTATCGTAGATTTGGCATAATTTTTTTAAAAAGAATAATATATTAGGTAATTTTTTTTAATCAAATTTTATTAGATTCCGCAGTATATGATCATTTTGAAAACATTGGGCTCGAAGTTGGATGCATCATCGAGGAACGCCAAATCGTAGGAAGAGCGCGTAAAGTGAATCTTTGATTGCAGAAGCCACACGAGTCGATAATATCAAAATTCTGGGTACTTAAAACAAAACAAAACCAGCGGGTGCTGTCTCCCGAAACCTTTCTCGTATCCGTCCTAAAGCGGGTGGGGAAGATACAAAAAGCGGCTGTAACATGGACATTCCCTAAGACATGTGGGGGGAAAATAATCCAAACTGCAGTAAAACACACCAATCGTCCCTAATGCAGGCAGATAAAAAATAAGGCAAACGGCATAAAAGGAGACACGGGTTCTCACGGATTCTCGCCAATACGCAAATGTCCTTGTGTAAGGTAAAGAAAATCGTTATGCGATTTGAACGCCTTTTTCTCAACCGATTGAAACCAAAATTGTACACAGATCTACAATTAAAATAAGAAAACCACATATTAATTTTTATTTATCTATTTAATAGGGTCAAGGAGTTATTATGTTTACAGGTATGCGATTATACAGACCGACAGACAGTCAGCCCTCTTACGAATTTAGTCCAAATTTTGATACGGACCTACGTCCTGATGATAAAACTGTGTACCAAATTTTATCTATCTAAATATTTAAGTTTCGGAGTTATTGCGTTCAGATGAACACGGACAGACACACAGACTTTCCGTGGAAGGAGTTTCTCAAGAATTTGATAGAAACCTACAAATTATGAGTAACGGTCACATACCAAATTCCATCAGTTCATCTCTCTGCCTATAACGGATTCTGAGATATCGTGTTCATTGGCAGACATAATTCCAAAATTGTGTTTTTCGGACTCAGAGAGGTCTAAAACGTGGAGTTTCATCAAAATCTCGAGTTCAAATTTTTTGACGATGACAATACTTTCTCTTTGTATACTTCGTATAGGAGAAATTAAAAATGATAATTTTGCGAACTGGGACGTTCTCGACAAAGAAAATTGTCAAAATTTCAGTTGTGAATAAAGGGGATTTTTTCCAAGTAAATATTATATCTTAATTAAAATATTGTGCACATAAAAAATGTGCTTTCAATATAAAACAGCTTAAAAAATGTGTAACTTAAAGTATTTGTTTTTTAATAGCAATTTGAAAATGCGCTCTGATAGAACGAGTTTCGAACACGTAGCTTCACGTTGGTATGCTCAGGAAACACAATTCTGCCAAAAATCACTCTAAAGTTAGCATAATATGTGAAAAAAAGCTTATTAATGACAGTAAATTTATTTTCATTATAATACATTTAAAATAAAAATTTTAAAAAAATATTGGATATCATACAACTGAAAAATCTCAAAAATACGGGAATTTTTTCATTAAAAATATCACCTTAAAATTATATTACTGACCATAATTGTACAAAAAAGTTTTAATAGATGCATAATAGTTATAAGTATTATAATATAAAATTTCATACATATTCAATGAAAAGAAATTTGCCAATCGTACCTAAATATAGAAAAAACACATTTTGAGAAAACTGCAAAAAAACTAAATATTAACCTGCAAAAAAATATTTTCTTTATTTTTAAAACTTTCCTGAACCATATTCATGTTGTTTTGATATTTATAGAAGTTCAGAAACTCTTTTGATTTAATTTTTAATTGTTTTAGCATCTTTACGAGCTTTTTGATGCATAAATTCAGCTTCTTTGATACGAAGCATATTGATTTTCTCGACAAAGAAAATTGTTGAAATTTCAGTTGTAAACAATGGTTTTTTTTCTAAGTAAAAATTATATCTTAGATTAAATATTGTGCACATAGAAATAATATGATGTTTTCAATATAAAACATCTTAAAAATATTTGTAACTTAGAGTATTTGTATTTTAATAGCAATTCGAAAATGTGCTCCGATAGAACGTATTTAGAACGTTTAAAAACACATAGCTTCACGTTGGTACGCTCAGAAAACACAATTATGCCAAAAATCACTTTATAGTTAGCATAATATGTGAATAAAAGCATAATAATGGCAGTGAACTAATTTTCAATATAATACATTAGAAATAAAATTTTAAAAATATTGAATAGCATACAACTGAAAAATCTCAAAAATAGGTGTTTTTTTCATTAAAAATATCACCTTAAAATGATATTACTGACCAGAAATGTACACAAAAAGTTTTACTAGATGCATAATAGTTATAAGTATTATAATATAAAATTTCATACATATTCAATTGAAAGAATTTTTTCTGAGAGTACCTAAATATGGAAAAAACATGTTTTTAGAAAACTGCAAAAAACTAAATATTAACCTTCAATTTTTTTTTTTTATTTTTAAAACTTCCCTGCACCATAATCATCTTGATTGGATGTTTCTGAAAGTTCAGAAACTCTTTTAATTTGCCGTTTCAGATTTCTAGCCTCTTTACGAGCTTTTTGAAACATAAATTCAGCTTCTTTGATACGAAGCATATCGATTTTTTTAAATGAATCACAAGTGTTTTTTCCT